>JANHGB010041780.1:0-37870 GCA_026283785.1 Coracopsis vasa
TCTTGAGACCAGGTAATGCTATTATCCACAACATTTCATCGAATTGCTTCAGACCTTGAAGAAACTACTCAGCACCTCCTAGAGTCAAATACAGCCATGCTTTTTGGCAGCTGGATGGACAAGCAACATGCGTTAGGAATATGTGGCCTTGACAGGTGCATATTTATCCATTTTCACTTCCCAGAAATATAAGATTGGCTCTGAGCTGGTAGAGCAGGGAGTTGTTCTCTTTTTTATTTTGATAAGCCAAGAGATATCCATGCTTTTTACTGTCTGGTGATATTCGTAGTAACACCTGGAAGCCCCAGATTATACGGAAGTCTCACTCCAATACAAAACACAGAGATAGATGTTGAAAATTATATTCATATAGTAATTACAATCCCACATCCACAATCTGAAAACTTCTATAATGAGGCAGCTTACCTAAGCAATGTTATGGACATGCATGTGAGCATGACTCATGCCTCTGATGATAGATATGTAGGTGGAAATAAAAATGTCCTAAATAAATAAGCCAAAAGGCTTAACAAAGGCTTAACAAAGGCTTAACAAAGACTTAACAGTCAAAGGCTTAACGGGCTGTAGACCAGCCCGTCCTCCGGGCTCTCCTTCCCTTTGAATGGGCATGGTCACCAGTGTGGTGGGGGAATGACTGGTACCTGGCAGGGGAAAGAAGGGATGTTGCAATTACGCCAGTCATCAGGAATGAATCAGTAAATGGGAAAGAGGAAAGGCAGCATGAAAGCTTTTTATGCCATGTGTTTTGAACACGTACATGACTCTTTCAGTGCATCAGTTAAAGGTATGCTCAGATTGCAGTATGAGATTGCACCTTTATGACCTCAAGTTCCTTTTAGACTGAAATTTCACTGAATGCATTTCTTTTAATATATTTATCAGTAAATATTAATTTCTTATCGTATTTTCACAAGCCTTCCCAAATACAAGGAATTTGCTTGAAAATGGTCACCAAAAATATTTGAAATCACATTTGCACAAAAGCTTCCTTTGTTCATCAAATAAGTCTCACAAAAAAGAAAAAAGCGTATTGTGCCAGATTTCTTTTTTTCAGGAGATGTTAAATGGTTGTGAAACAGTCTCTTTACGAAGCCTTACTTTTCCTTGAAGTAAAGAAACACAGTTTAAAGAGGCCCCTGTGTTGATCTGTATACACTGTACAGGAGCAGGAGATTCCTGTGGTGTTGTGTGCTAAGAAGATTCTCATGCCATGGGTGTTTGGGTGGACATAATGAAGAAAACAAAGCTGTGGTGATTTATTAAATGTTTTCTGGATATACAGGTCTGTCTTCCCTCCCTTCCTCGCCTTCCTCTGGACAGACAAAGGTCAGGAGGAAAACAGGCGCGTAGTGCAAGAAGGAGCTCTGGCAGTAGCGGCTGGATCCCCAAAGGCAGAAATGCTATGGTTTGCCTCAAAAGCCCCACTAAAAAGTCAAATCCCCCTCAGATATGCCTACTTAGCACCCTCCACACTAATGGGGTAAGGAAAAGTGTTGTCCAGCTGTGGTTCACTGGGCAGAAAAGGCACTCAGTAGAAAGCTACTAAAACCAAAGGCACCATTTTGCCATGGAGACCGCAGACTGTGTCCTCCCCACACCCAGTTTGCCCAGGTACTTCCTTATGCACATGTACACTGACCTCTGTCCTGGAATATTACGAAAAGAAGGATAAAAAAAACAAAGAGCCAAACAAATCCCCATTCAGCAAAGTGGCAAGTGCTTAACGCTCAGATGATTAAACCTTCAAAATAAAATGTGTGAGGTGAATGGCCTTCTGCAAGGCACAGGCAAAAGGTTTTGGTGAAAACTATTAGTTTCAATCAAAGCCCATGTAATTCTTGGCATAAAACCAAAGGGCAGACAATGATTCCCCATTTGAGATATGGGAAATTAAACAGAAAAAAAAGCAAAGAACAATGTGTAGGTAATCTTCCCTTCTGCCTTGTGGCAGTTCACCAGGGAGCACAGCATGTTGCTTTCCCACACTAGTGAGCAGTCCCTCACACATTCTCTGTTCTGGAGGATCACATAGCACTGCTGAGATATGGCAAGCTCACAGTGATAGACATTTTCCACATAGCCCCATGAGCTACTATAGGGAGCTTAGGTTACTACGTTCTCATTTTGATAGGATACATGACACCATTCCTGCTTTAACTGATACATACCCACGCACTTGGAAGCTCTCCTGAGATGTCAGTTTGAAGAAAAATGGAAATGTCATCGGTGGTCCAAAAATGCTTTTTGTGAGCCATTGCTGTTTATGTTGGGCTGTTCACTCCAGGGGTTATTTTGGAATGTGCTTGCATTGGGGTTTGAGGATTTTCAGAAGAAAACCGCTGGTTTATATTTATGTTTAAAACATCTTTTTTAGAAGAAAGGGCAGAATCATTTGTTCTGTATATTTATCCAAGATGCACTTTGTTGTTATATTTTCAGTTCTTTATCCTGCTGTGCTGTATCATGATATAGCCCCAGCCAGCCACAGAATTGTTTTGGATCAGAAGACTTTGGAAAACAGTGAAATCAAGAATAAAATATTTTCATACAAAGATTAAATTATTTTGTATACCATTTCTTACCAGTAAGGGACCTGTTTAACCCATAGGCTGGAGTGGTAATTATAGTTCTCTTGGTAAGTAGTAATGGAGTCAACAGTTGTGATTTGATACAGATTTGTGGTCTTGTTTAGCAACAATAAATAAAAGACATCTTAGCCACTCTACAGCTTCTGTTTCCCGGCAAAATAAGTTTGCGCACGAATAACTTTCATTTACCAATGGATACAAGCTTTAAGGTCTAATATTCAGGAGTTAATATATCTGATTACTGCAAGTAGAAACACAAATACGTATTTCAGGCAATCAGAATGTTGCAAATAGTTATTGTTAAGTAATTACAGAGAACACATGACTAAATAACACCCCTACATGAAACTGAATGTACTTAAAACTCACATAGAAAATGTGAGGGTTAAATCTGTTTTAATACAGCTTCTCTAGCATTTCTGTTGGTGCAAAGGAACAAAATCCCAGACAAATCAGAAGGAACAAAGTATCTCTGTGTTGTCCACTTTGCAGCCCCAGTGTAGAAGTCCTGCAATGACCATGCTTACAGTAGATACAAAGTGTGAGAGATATTTCTCTACTTCAATATCTTCTGAAGAAGACACAGCTAAGCAAAATTTAGCAAAGCCCTGAAAAGGGTTGTTCTTACCTTTACAACAGGCAAAGAAAAGGAATACTTACTTAGAAGTAGACTTAATATTTTTTCTTTTGTTACTCTCCTCCACTTGTGTACAGAAAAATGGCTTGGACAGAGCAGAGGGTCAGGGTCAGTGCAATGCTTTTTTTTTGACACAAAACACCACGACCCATTTAAGCTTAGGGGAAAGACATTACATTCAGATGGATTTTTACTACAGACCACAGAGAGGCTATTCTGTACTTTAAATTAACAAGGACAAGCATTCCAAATTGTGCTTTGAATGGGATCTGGCTTTCGTGGGGAGGAGAGGTTTGTTGCTCCCACAACAAGGACTTATGAAACATTTTAATAAACAATAAGGCTTTGTCTGAAGAGAGAGCCTTGACAGCTAGTATGCAGCACTCAGATATATGCAAAATATATTCAAACTGAGTTGCTGTTGTATTTTGAGAAACCATGGCAGACTACTGGATGAAATCCTTATTTGCACAATTGTGTACTTATTGAAGTGGTTTTTCCCATAGTACTTTCACAGGGGATTTAACTCCACATCAGTCATGTTTTCTCCTGTCTTCTACCCTGATGTGAACATTTTTCACCCTCTAAGTAACAAGGGATACTGTGTGAGAGAATGTTTTCGCATTATACCTTGCAGAGAAAGGACCTCTCACTCTGAAAGATTATGCTGTCATTAATTGCTGTAAACCCACATTCTATGTCTATGCTTATTCCAAGGAATACTCTCAAAATTTTATGAAACATAGTACTTCTTTGTTCAGGACAGTGAAAAACATCTTGGGAAGGCATTTATGGTATAAAAACTGCGGATTTTTTTCCCTAGCTCTTTAATACAAGGGAGGTACAATTTAGGCAACCATAAATTAGTTTTACCAGACCTCTGCATCATTCTAGGTTTTGAATACCCACATCTCTGGCCATAAATGAGATTATCAGGCTCAAAAAGGCTGGAATGCAGAATCAGAGCTGTAGGTACAACAGCATGGGCATTTGCTAATGGTTCACACATGGGGATGTATTATAACATCACTCCTTATCTCAGCATTCTCCTAGACAAGGAAGAAGTAAAAAAGGTTCTGGTTTGTACACTTACATGGAGACTGAAGGATGTGAAGACTCCCTTGGAGTCGGATTCCAGATTTTGTGACTCACTAATGGCGATGTTTTAATTTTGTTTTCCAAATTATCTCATTGTTTACTTCCACTGAAGTTGCAGGCAAAATTTCCATTGACTTCAGAGGAAGCTGGGTGGCTCCAGTGAGGTTCTTATAGTTTAAGAAAGCTACCCAAATTTGCCACTAGCTTCAAGTGTTTGGTCTGAAAAGTCCTTTTATATGTGGGTTAATTACTGCGGTAATAAGACAGCCACTTGTATGTACCAAGACATTTTATCTTCTCTTCATACTGTAATTATAGGTATTATCTCACATCACTATTAAGTTCAGATGCTCTCTTCTTAACCCTGATGTTAATAAACTGTAAAAAACTTGCCCAGAACAAAAATAAAGAAAAAATCCACTGTACGGACCACTTGTAAGAGCGTAATTTTGGGGTTTTACTGCTGGCTTTCAGATACTGCCTCAGGGACTTCATTTGGGTGGTCAAGTAATTCTGCCTGATGAGTAATAAACAAATAATTCTACACCCAATTCTGTTTTATTCCCAGTGAGTGGTAGCTCCTTATGCAAGTAGTTCCACTTCAGTATTTAGGCATGCAATTAATCCTAGTTATTTATATGGCTAGATACCACTCCCTGAAACAAGGGACACAGTATCAGGCCATGTGCAAAAAAGTAGAAAATTGCCTAATAAAATGTGAAAAAATCCTATGTTGAAAACATAGGCACTATATTCAGGACTTAGACACCAAATCTATTAGAATTTATAACTAAAAATAAAACTTCTCAATAACATGTATTAATGTTTGTGTTGGGGTTTTTTTTCTAATTTCAAGAGGGGCATTCATAAAATGCACATACCTGGTTTTTGAGTACCAGCTATTTTTTAATATGTGGGTTATCACTTCTGCCTGAATCTTTCATATAGGTACTAATGTTCAGAGTTTTTTTAGTACTATTTCACTGAATGTTAAGTGTTGGTTAATATTATCTTTGAATAGCAGCTGTTTAGGAATATTAACCAGCTCTGCTTTACTTTTTTTTTTTTCTGGCAAAAATCACTCATCAAGATCTGTTCATGTTACTTCTGTTATCAATATCAACCATAGCAATCATAGAACATAGACAGCTTTGGGACACAGTGGTGTTGCAGGAACTGAATATTTTAAAAATCTGTCAGGCTTTCAAAGAAAGAAGATTGCTTATTTTTCAGGGGAAAAAAAAGACATTACTGTACCTTCTGGGCACCCACTCTGAAGCATTTGCATGGAAAATCTAGAAAGAATTCCTGTATTAGAGGTTTAACTAAAAGCAGAGTTTGACAGCTAATCTTCTAAACATGCAAATATCATCAACTGCTTTCATCCTCCTTTGGAGCATGCAATACTTTGGAGAGCAAAATTCATGGTGTGAAATATGTGTGCATACATTTTCATATATGCATACTCTGGCAAAGGTTTTTAGAGAAGTATCACTGCAGCTCAAGTTCAATAAAGAAAAATGAGCAGTTCAGTCTAGGAGTTTTATCTGCTAGTCTTTACGGATCAGATTTTGACCCCTTTGTTCGAGTTAACCCATCAGAATTAACAGTGAGCTTTAGTCAGCATCAGTGAAAGCTGCAGCAGCAACAGAGCATCCCCCGGTCAAAGCATCACGGACAGCATGCTGCTTGTGTGGCTTTTTTCCTTTGTAACTCAGCTGGGTTATACCTGCAGGTAGAAAACACAGACATCTTCACTTTACATAAATATTTAAGCATCATAAAAAGTGCTACATCTGAAGATTGTTTCCAAACACTTCCCCATTTCATAGTGCATGCAGGCATATGCTCGTACACAGCTACATGCCCTTATACACTGACACAGCGCAGTCTCAAAAGGTTCCGCTGCAGATTTCCTTTCATTGGGAACACCTTTATTATCATTTTTTTTAGATTTCAGTTTGTTAAGATCAAAGATAGTTTACCTAAGAAACAAAAATCCTTACTGCCACTTTGGGTAAATTAGAGAACAGCACTTTAACCTCCGATTTCACAATCAGCATAATTTTGGTTCAGGCAACTGCCTGTCTTGTGGAACTTCAGAGACTACATTCTCCTCTGCCTGTTCCCAATCACTTTAAAAATTCAGTTTGGAAAAGCTCATGCAGATGTGGCGGGCACTGTTTTGGCTCTGCAGTGTGAGAATGAGCGCTACTGTCTTGTCTTGGTCGCTTCTAATCAAAAAATTCCCAGAATAAATCTCAAGAACTGCCAGCAAGTACGATTTAAAAGCAAAATATAACAGTATAAAAGGAAATGAAGTATGGTTTATTGTGTCTTAAGATAACTTTCTGTCAGTAATTTTTAATACTCCTTTATGTTTCAAGGGAGCAGCAACTTTGAAAATATAATAGTAATAATTCATAATTATAATACAAAGATTAGGAATGAAGATTAGGAATGACAAATTTACATCAAACATGATAAGGATAATTACCAGGAAGTATATGCACTTGAGAACTACTAACTGGTACCTCTGCATTAGCTCCAGAGATGCCATACTCAGCCAGAGAAAATACACATTAAAAAGACAATGAAGATCCTGTTTAATTGTGCAATAATAAAGGAAGATAAAGTAAACCAATGACTCTCTTCAGGAGAGGCGCTCAGGAGGAGGCACTGTCTTTCCAAATTCTCCAGAAGGGCCCATTCTTTGTCACTCAACAAATTGTCTCATTAGAATGGGTGAGAGCATAGATACCAACCACTCACACCTGCAAGAAATATTCCTTGGTTGGGATCTACCCAATGGCCTGTTCCCTTCTTGCCCTGAAGCTTTGGCAGTTTAGCTTATCCAGAGTGACTTCTGTGCAATATTTTTAAAGTTTGAAGCATAGACTGTGAGTTATCTATGGGGAATTTTTTGCTCCCAAGTAAGAACTGGGGATGAGTGCGGGGAAAAATCCTCCTCCTCCAGTGCTCTGTTTTCTTGTTGAATTCTTTGGGAACAGCAGAAGTTCACAGACTCTGAAAACAAGCCTGTTATTTAAACATTTAAACTGTTGCAACTCTAAATCTTGTTGTCAAAGTGCATTAATTCAAATTAGCATAATAAATAGTACGTTTGAGGTTTGGCTCAAGATATTCTTTAAAGTCTATTTTGCCTATAGATTCCTCAGATGCTAACTATTACAGTTTGTTTTCCTGTAAAGTATTCTATGAATAGAACAGGAATGAAGAGAGTTTGACAAGAAACAGAAGTATGCAATACAAAATGCCAAAATGCTCACATTCTCCATCACCTCCTCTAAGGGTTTCTTCTTTCTTTTTTCCCTCCACCCAAAAAAGAAGAATTCTGGAGCCAGAACCTACAGCCCTTTATAAGTCTGACTATAAGGGTAGCTGCTGCTTCTTTTAGGACAGAGAACAGAAAGGCTTATTTTTTTCCATATATAACTATAAATCTCAGTAGAAGGCATCAGTTCCAGTTCATTGTGCCACAAATCTGACTTCTGCATTTCATTGGTTTCTTTGAAGTCATCTGGGCAGACGAGGGAAGTGATTTGGGACATAGCTGTGCCCTGTGCTGCAACTCATTTTTTTTAGAGCTCTGAAGGTATCCTCCCAAAGCACGTGAACCAGGCACACCACTCTTCTGTTTATTTTAGATGGTGCCAATTGGTATGTCCTAACGTCTTTATTAAACAGTCAAAGTACAAGATGCAGCACTTTACTAAAAACAATCCTGCTATATTCTATGTCCTGTGAAGTATACAGTGTCAAAAGATCCATTTAACTACAAACACGGCATTTTTACACAAGACATTATCCTCACATAGAGACGTCCAAAAAGAAAGATGAAGGAAACATTTGTTCAGCCATTCAGATTATCTGTATGCTTGATAAGGAAGAAAGCTCTGCCATTCTTCACATAAATAAATAACCACCACGATCTGGTGCCTAAAATTCTGTCAAAATGATAAATATTTTATATAAAAATATTTCAAGGCAGGTGGTGCTTCATCTAAAACTAGAAAAGAAATGTGATTTTATTTCTATGAGACACAAAAACATAAATGAAGACATTAAAATGAAATGTAGAAAATAATTTGGAGATGCTGGTTCAATAAGAATGACATCAAAGAGCTCAATACTGTATCTCATGTTAAGTATGCATGCTGTCACTCTGAGTGGTTTTAATTTGTTCAACCCACTCTGTTGGGATGATTTATATTCCAGTATTGCTGGTGAACACATTTAAGACAGTTAATTATCTTTCCTGAAAGGCTCAACAGGTTTCATTGACTGAATTGAGGTGGAGAGTATCTCCATACACATTCAATAACTTTGAACAGGCTATTTAAATTGAATATTCTAATTAAGCATGTCCAACTCAAATCATAATCTACCACTTTCAGTTTAAAAAAGGCCTTTTAACTTTCTTTCTTTCTGATCTTGCATTTTCCATTCACTACTTAGCTCTGGAGAAAATTTATGAGCTGGAATTTATGGGATGTACTGAGAGCCATAGTGACCCCCACAGGAACAAATACTTCGCGGTAGTCTGCTGCCCCTTCAGCTACACCACTGCAACTCTTTATGAGAAGAGTTGTTCAGGGTTTTTTTAATGTAGATCATTTCAGTAATTCAGCTCACTGAGTAGCCCCACATGCTGCTGTTCTTGTGCAATGAGGATGAGGTTTCTCAACAGCTTAAACCAATCTAAACCGGCTTTGCCACCATCCTCCCTCCCTTTCTCTCACAATCTCCACCCCTCTTATGCTCGTGCTGATGGTTCCCAGTGACTCGGAGTTGGTTCAAAGGACTTAACAGAAACCTATTAGGGCTTTCTGTAGGGTTTCCTGGCACTGAAAGTGCCAGGAGTAGTACAAGAGAGACAGTGGGGGAGCCAGAGCAAAGCATTAAGATGAGACCATGGCTGTGCTGACTCAGATTGGTTTAATTTGTCACAGAAGTACAACCTAAGGGTATGGTAAACACTAGCATGGGGGATACAAGGCGCCAGGGTGGTAAGAGAGGGATGACTGGAAACTTCTGAGGCCAGCTTTTCCAGCAATGCCAACTTCTTGAGTAATTTCAGCCACAGAGTTAAGATTGGCATAGGTGGAGCCTGTAGTTGCTCTCAGTATGTCCTGTCACAGCTGGGCCCCCTGCTCGTCCCTGTGCTGCCAATTGCAGTAGGGGAGGGAGTGGTGGGAGGCCGAGGACTGACAGATTTGCCACAGCTAGGAGACCATCCTCTGAAGGGAAACTCTACAGGCCATGTTCAGACAGTTTTTAGATTCTTTCCCTCTCTTAAGTAAAAAAATTATTAAACACTGGCTGTTGTATCTCTTTACAAGTTGGGTTGCCGCTTGTCTTTCTACTCTTCAACTCATTGCATCTGCTGTGTATTAACAAGTATTAATGGCTAACCCTATTATTTGGATTCTTTCTTCTGATGATTTCTCACTGGGATCATTTTTGTGCCTTTTGTGAAGAAAACTGCAGATCAAAGTGAACACTTGAGACCTGCATTTACCCAGTAAAGGGCATTCATGTTCAAGCAGACAAAATACAATCAATCAAGCCTGCAAGGATAATGTCATGTTCGGTCAGTGCAAGAGGACCACAGATTCTCTTTACAGACATAGCACCATTAGAACTGATTCACACTGAAGTTTTATACCTTCTTTTAAGCACCACAATTAAAAACAGGGATTGCACCATACACTGAATTTATGCCTTCAGGGGGCAGTGATTTGAGAAGTATTTCAGGACTGGGAGGGATTCTCAGAAGTTTCCTAGGCAACTCATCAGGGACAAAATCAGCACTATCATGGAGGAATTCAATTATGTTGCATACAAATTAATCTAAAAACGGGAGGAGGAGAGGGCAAGGAATGATAGCACTCATATAAGTTGTTTGCTTTGGCAACCGTCTTGTTCTATGCAATTCCTTAAGAGCTGCCAGAGGGTTTATGGAGGGTTCATCATTTTTATTTCAATCCTTTTGGCGCATTTCAGAGGACAGTGACCTGTGGGAAATGTTATGCATGCTTACTCAGAAAAATGTCTGAAATACCACTGTATGCTCTGGCTGTTCAAACAAGAAGGAAGAACGATTTAACTGCTGACCATGACCAAACGTGGATGTCAATAGTTAATATGGGATTCCTGTCTCAGTAGAAATTTACTTCAGCATCTGCGACATTCAACAATAGAAGGAAATAGTGGAAACCAATAGCAGGATTTCCTTTGACAATTCACTTTTATTCTTTCTTCTCTTAAATCCCTTTATTCTTGCCTAGTAAAAATGGTATACATCAGTAGCAGCTAGAAGGAATGCAACTCAGGCCTAAAACCACTTCAATCTATCAGCAAAGAGGTGTGGCAGCTGGCCAGTCTGCTGTCACTCAGGAAGGAAGCCGTAGCCTTTGCTTTGAATCGAAAGAAGCAGCCAAGGAGGAAAACATCCATGCTTAGGTGGTGGATACAGTAGGGTCAAGCTCTGGAGGAAAGTTGTGTGCAGAAGATACCATTGTGCAAAGAGCTGCTCAGTCACCAGTTTCCAGCAAGCACCAAAATATATCTGCTCACAACGAGAAACTGAGATACTGTCTGTATCTGTATTAGCAAGTTGTGGATTGTGATACGAGCATATCTTTAGAGAGAAAAAATTCCTGAGGATCCAGCTTCTCCACTGCTGTCATTAGGGAGGATTTTACTGCAGATTAGTTCTAGCCCAATGGGTGAGAAGCGGTGTGAGCGCATGAGAAGCCTGGCTGGACGTCATCTTCTGATATGAAAGCTCTCCAGTTTGTTCTACTTCATAATGTGGTCTTGGAACAAACAAACTGCAAAAAGGGGGTGTAAAAGGAGACTTATTTCAGAAATTGGCTCCTGATATAAACTAAAATGATAACGCTGATGGTCTTATAGCAGCTCCTTCACTAGTGAATGGGTTGTGAGATCAGCATCTTGATAAAAGGCAGAAAGGAGATATGCTGACATTGGAAAGGAATTATCAGTGATGATCTTTGGAAGGATAGATTGTATCACTTCCCCTGGGGTCACATCAGAGGTGCGACTTTTGGCCAGGAGTTGTGAGATTACAGCAAATCTACTGCTGAGAATATCCAAGCAGCTACAGCATGACACAAGCTCTCCATTACAATCAAAACTACCTGTTTGAGAGGGTATAGTTTAACCACACAATACATCTCCAATGAAATTCTCTTCAACCTATCACCTTTACAAGCTTTTTGAAGTTTCTTAAGAATGATGGCTAAAAACGTTTTCACCAGGCAAGAATATCATGTTCAGACTGGTGAAAATAAATACTCTCTGTTCCTTTTCTTGTCCAGAGCTTACTGTGGTGCATCATAGTAGTATAAGCACAGCCAACTACACTTGGTTGCACAAGGGAGCTGAAGATGCTGATCTGCTCTTCGTTGGCGGCTTGGCTTCCTCTAAGTTATCAGCTTCCAAAGAAAACACTTTCAAGAGTTCAGAAAGATTACTGCAAAGAAAACGATCATATGCAATAGTATCTTCCACCCACTGTCAAACAGTAATAAGCTCAAAACTTTGGAGATGCAAGTCATTTATCTTCAGAATACTACAGGAGAAGCAGTGCTTTTTGGAGGAAGCATGAAAAAGCAACCTGGCAAAACTTATACTGTGCCCATCCTGCTGACACAGGCCATGTGAGAAACAATATGGAAAAGAGGTAGAACTTTTTACACCCTAACCTGGCTGTTTGACTATATGCTGTACAAAACATAGTCAAACACCTAGAAATACTACAAAACCAATGTTAGCTTTCTGGCTTGTATATATGTAGGCAGAAGAAATAAAGAATTACAGCTGAAAATCTGGCCTCAACACATATAGTAATACTCAAAAATATATGGGATGCTTATATATTTAGGAATATGTAGTCCTAGCTAATTATACAAAATCTATCCAAATCTGCATTTCCTAATTTAACAAGTTCCTAAAGTTACTGGTGGTTTTTATTTTATTTTTGTGGTGTTTTTTTCCACAAAGATAATCAACTGACTAATCAACATCAGGGGGTAGCTACTGTCATTATTTCTTTACTGAATGCATGTAAAGACACAGATTTAAGTTCTGCATGCATCATATATTGGGGAGGAAAGAAAAACCAACAACCCACCAAAGCAAAAAAAGAACCAAACAAAACAAAACACCCCAGAATCAACTGAATTTTTTGTACAGTACAAAACCCCACGATTTTACTGGAGCTGAGATTTTCCTGTGGTCCCACAGCAGAACAGGAAATAAAACCAGGTCTTTCTTTTAGTCTTTCTTTCTATCTTGCTCTGCCAATATCTTAATATTGGACTCTGTTGATAGTGTCTAATATTTTTCAACCAGAATGAGTTTCATGATCATAAAAATTCTTATTTTAAGAGGAGCTACTTATTACTATTATTTTTGTAATAATCCCTTTTGAAATGTCTATGAAATTACATTATGATTCCCTGGCCCTTCAGAGCTGGATGTTACTGAGGCAATCTTTGAATGACCATTCTCATTCATTTCAAACAAGAAATCTTTCTATGTAATGCTACAGCTCTTGCTTTTGATCATTTCTGTAACTGATGACCTCTGAAAATTTCCAAAGTAGGATCAAGTACCATGAATGGTGAACCTGTGGGTTCAATATCTACTGGAAGAAACGCCTTTATGTCTTATCAACATTAATTTTTTTAAAAGAACATGGTGTACTTTGGTTTGGAGGAAAAACCACAACAAAAATCATCACACTGGGACTGAAGCATGTGTACGCACATTAGAATACACCTCACAGTTAAGTCATCCTCTGCACTCTAATTTTATTAATGAAAGCTTTTTTCTTCTGTCAATGATCAAACCTTCCATTAAAAATAAATGGCTTATGTAGAATTGGATGAAATCATAATTCATAGCCTCAAAGAAGACCTCCAAAGATGCACGTGCACACACATGCTCACACACATCACCACCCTCGGAATGCTCCTAGCTGTCTGATCTCAGAGCAGATCTGTGGATATCTCAAATCTGATATGATTGTACTGAAATTGAACACTTCATAAAAGGGCTTAGAATGAGCAAATGGGAACATGTAGCCCAGCTATCCTCTCACATTCATATCAGTGCAAACTAACACTAATATTTAAATTTTTTGGACAAGTTGCAGAAGTTGTGCGAAAGAATCCAGTTTCTGGGAAACCCAGGGCTTTTGCAAATTTGCGTTTAGCCTGACAAAACACTTCAAACAGGAAAGCATTTTTGGCATTTTGCTCAGAAAGCATTTTCATTTTGAAGCTAACTTCTTTTAACATAAAAGAGTGTTGAACAAACCAAAAGTAAACCCAAACTTTATGTATAATTTTTTTGTCTTTTCTGTAGATGGGAAAATCTTACATCAAGTTGTCAGTTCCATTTCTGTGGTGAAAATAATAAAGGCAAACAAATAATTAAATATTGTACCCAAGTCAGTTCAACACCATCCTGACTGTATGAAAGAAATGATGCACTCTCTTTTCATGGGTCAGTTTTTCTTAAACCCTAAAATCAATTAATATTTTCTGATTGTTTCGTTTCACAGATCAGAAATGTTGTCTAGTAAATTAGATAAATTCCGTCAAAATTTATTGCATTTAAATGAAGGAAATTACAAGGAGCTTTACAGAAAATTCATACTCATGAACCCTGATTAATGACAACAGATTCTCACTTCCAGTGAGCACACCTCTCATTTCTTGAACAGCACAAAGTAATAATTTAAAGTATACTCAATTCACTCGTATTTATCTTCACTTTAATTTTCCATCTCCCTCCTAGGAAGGTTCAAAGGGGTCTGAACATAAACTGTGAATCAATGTAAATTATATTGCCATTTATGCTTTCAACAACCTTTCTAATATAGTAGTGAAAGTTTTGTTGCAAGTAAATCTAAGTGCACTCAGCCAAACCCTATCGGCCTGCAAGTCCAGCTCTGACAGGCTACCTAATGCTTGACATCTGTCTAAAACAGAGTTGCAATGGCAGTCCTTGAGCTAACTCTTTTTGAGTTAGCTCACTCATGTTTCCAGTAGAGAAAATAAAGGACAGAAGCAGATGCTTCTACTGAAAACTGTGTTATCTAGAAGGGCAGGTTTTGTGATGTGCCCATCTCTTCAACTAACTTACTACTATAGACTCAGTTTTTTACTCCATGTTGTCAACTTTCACACTTTTTCAACCTAAGCTTGGTTTGAATTGGTAACAAAAGAGTGAACTGTTGCGTATGTAATTTTTTTTCAACTGAACTTTTTCAAATCTTCATAGGACCATAAGTATTACTAAATTCTAGCCTTAAGATTTTTTCTCTTTTGCTTAATCACAAGTTCTGGAAAGGTGCAATTTTCATACACTGACGGACTGTTTACAGGAGGCTCACTATGATGGCCCTGCCCATTTTAGTAATAATAGTAATTATAATTTTAAAATATTTTTAAAAGGAAGAATGTGTACTCCCAGCAGTTTACCAGGGAATCACACAACATTCTTGATTACTGTGTTAAAACAGAGGATCAATGTTACGTGTACGCATATACACCCACTTTGCCTTGTTCACTTGAGCAATCTTCAACACTATTACACTATTTACCAGTGTTACTTGACAGCCAAGACTGCATAATGTGACCAGAGAGTTGATCCAGTGTCCTTGAAGGTCAACAGAAATCTTCCCACTCTTTGAAGGATTACTTCTTAATTTCTTTCTGGTTTTGCAAAGGATTTAGAACTTTATCTTCTATGCTTAATTGTCCCTGAAAGGCAGAGATTTTAAGAGTAAATAGCCCCATGAACTGTAGCATGGACTGCTCTCTGTGGTGCTTTAAAAGTCAGTAAAACTGTCCCTCCCATTGTCATTTCATTTTATTAGTTATCTATCTAGATTAGACCGATAGATACCTATTCAGATTAGACAAGTAGATATCTAGGATGAGGGAAGGGAGAAAGTAAAAATACCAGTCCTAGGTGGACAGAATGGATGGCATTATTATTGGCTAAGTATTTGTTTAGTTTAAGCGCAGGAAAAACTCTTAAAAATCCTCTCTGACGGAAAACTTGAAGAATGGCCATCTCTTCAAGATGCTACTTGGCTTTCACCAGACAAAATGCCTATTGAATGTTCTTGTCACGCAGATAACTCGCTGGGAAAAAGCAGGAGTGAAGTCATAAGGATGAGTTATGTCTTGCCAACTCTCATAATGAAAGAAAGGATATTGCCAGGCCACCAATGTTAACAAGTTCTGAGACCTTTCCCACACATTGTGAGGGACTATAGCGGTCATTGTTTTGGAGCTGCAATGCGTTTCCTTCCCAAACCTGAGGAAGGAAACAAGAACACAAGGGAACAAAAGAAGAAAGAGAAGTCCAGAGATAGATAGTTCCATTGTAACCACATGTGACACTGCAAATATTTCCTTTCTGTTCCTCCATAAAAAACCCTAAATTTAGCTAAGCTATGAACCTGGACAAGAAGTGGTCTGCAGTCATCCTTGGAGTTGCTCTCTTTTATTCCATGTTCAGACATTCGCTGTATGATTGGTACTATTTCTTCTTTCCTTTCCCACCCAGCAAAAGGCTAGTGTCTGACTAGCCAGCCAGGAAAAAGACACAGAGAGACTAGTAAGTTACTAGAAAACCTTCCTGATTAGCTCCCTCTCATTTTAAAGGGGATTCAACAGATTTATTGCTTAAAAATATAATTTTTATAGAATTGCTTTTATTTTCCTTCTTTTTCCTGAGCAAAACATAAGTGCTCATTTTTTCCTGGAAAGATATCCACCCTAGTCTAGCAACTGAAGATTAATAAGTCACTGTTATTGCTAAACCAAAGGCACTGGAAGAATTCTTGCACTCCAAACCTCTGTTGACTCCAGTAGGCTTTGTACTGGGACCTCTAGGGGAAACATAAGACTTAACAGGTTTTCCAGGAATTGCATTTGTTCATTATTCCTATTGCAATAAGACTAAAGATCGCTCAGTATTAACCAAGAGCCTTCTTAGATTTCAAAACATATTTTTCCTTAGTTAAATGCATATATAAACAGCTTGAGGATATAGTTCAATAATTCCCCTTAGTATGAATCATCAAAACACAAAAAAACACCATTTGTTCACACTTCCACTGAAATAAGTGCATGCTGAAATTTTAAAATTATCTTTCTATAGCAGGATTGGGAGTATTACCTCTGGGCTAATGCATACAGTAAAGGAAATTAAAAGAGGCTGCAAAGCAAAAGTAAAAGTAGAGCTGGCTCTTACTGAAGTCAGTGGTAAAATTCCTTTAAACTGCAGTAAAACAAGACCGAGCTCCAGCAGCCTGGATTCACTACAAAGCCAAGGGAGATTTCAAAACATAAGTAATAAAAATAAGAAACAGCAAAACAATTTTTAATCCTACAAAGTTAGAAATTATGCCTATTAATATTTAAAATACTTCTTCAAATGCACATTTTATTTTAACGTTAGGATTAGTATGCATGTTATTAATACAAGGCAAGGATCTATTTTTCTTAGTTTAATTGGGGTTTTTTTTATTTCACAGCATACATGCAGTGTAAATGCATTCATATTTGTACATATCTTTACCATGTGTGCATGCAGAGAGCGAAGGACCATAGTTACATGGGCAGGAAACAGAAAATGTTCCATTTTCCAAGCTTATCCTTGCCTTCAAATCATTACAATGCCAGATTTTATCAGGAATGCTGCTTTAAAAAAATTAAAGAGAATTTTAGTTCCAGATGGAGTTTATAGTGATGTTACAAAGATAATATAAGGAACACAAAGTGGAAACAGATGTGTCATTTTTGCAGAGATGGATTACATTAGCGTAAAACTCTCCAAATGTTATGTGAGTTGTGACATCTGCAGCAATATTTTCAGACCTGGGTAGATCTCTTCCCCTCCCCCTGTGGATTTCCTGGTTTGGATGGTCATTTCTTTCTTCACAGCTCCATAGACTGCAATGGACTATCTAGCCTGACCCTCTCACAGGCTAGGGAATAAATTCTTCCCAGAATTAATTCCTCAAACAGGCTTGCCTTCAATTGCAGCAATAGAAAACCCATGACTGTACTTGCTAGCCATTCTAATGAATATTTTGTTGTTAGACTGGAAAGCCAAAACCAAATTTCTCAGAAGAGCCTTTCTAAGAGCCTGCTCACAGGGGTGTCACCACTTCTGCACACTCATTAGCTCTTCTGTTGCATTGCTGTAACTTTTTATTCTTGGATGATTGACATTCCGGTATGAAAATATTCTCTCTCTGTCTCTCTTTGCATCAGTACTCTGAGCCCTTCTTTTTATATGGTTTGCTTTATGCCCAGTCTCAGTGTTCTATGAAAACCCTATCAGAAAAATGCATGTTTTCTTTTGTAAGAGTGATGAAAATGTTTTCAATGGTAAGGCCAAGAACCACCTGTCCTCTTATTAATGGCAGTTTACCATTTGAGACTTCATGCTGAAGCTTTAATCTATGCTGTATTACGGATTGTCACTTTTATGTCGTGACCAGAACACCAAATACCAAAGCACTTTGGTGTCACTGTCTTTACCAACCAAACTTTTTTCATTTTTTTTAATAAGATATCAAAAGCTGTTTTTTCTAAACCTGTGTCAATTGATGCCGACACTAGCACCATCTCTTCGTTTTTCATGTAAAAGTTTTTCAGCACCTTCCCACAATTCCTCCAGTTATTGGGGCCACCCTTGTGATCTTTTAAAATATTTGTATGGGAATAAATTTTATCAGCTCTAGATGAGAACAAATATTTAGATAGAGGTTTATCAGCTAGCTGATTCTAAAATGCACACTTTGAATGGCATCAGTTTGATATCCTTGAATACTGAATGACTGGTGCAAATATATCTGTTGGCTCTTTCTCTGTATTCAGGACATGACTACTCTCTGAGCAGTTCTGTCTTTTTGTCTCATTATAGACAATTCTACCACTTTATTTTAGCAATGGAGTGATACAAATACAAGATTTCTTAGTATATTTTTAAAATCCCTTCTTACCCTCCAGACCTTATCTGAAGTTCTCTCTTTGTGTGTTGGGATTTTTTCCTTAACAAATGTTGAGTGATTCCTACTTTCTGACTTCTACCACTGTCAAGTTTGCCTTTCTTCCATTTTTATATAAATTTTCATTTTTCCTTTTTGGGTTTGTGTGTGTGTGTGTGTGTGTTTCATATCTGTTTCCACTTTCCCTTTGAGCCAGGGTTTTGTTTTGTTTGGGTGGTATTTTTTTAAAAACCAATATTGCCTTCTCTTTCAATTGTGGCTTTTGGAGCATTTTGTAAAATGCAGTTCCCAATTATCATTCACATTTTTCTGTTTAAATGCTTTCTCCCAAGTGATTTAGCTCTTAATTGTTTTCAGCTTTATAAAACTGCTTTTTCAAAGCACTAAGAGAGGGGTGTGTGAAATTATTTTTTACATTTTTTTCTAGTTCGAACAGTTTTTCTTTCATATTTCTTTTCTAATATAATATTGCTGAAGAAATATAGCTAAGTATTAACTATAGTATTAACACTGGGGTTGAATTTCCCTTTCACCTATAAATGTAGAGTGCAGTAGAGGACTCAGCATTCAAGAAACATTTTCACAATTAAGAAATGGGTAAAAAGAAAATCCTACAACTTTTATAATGCTGCAAATAGGTATTTAAAGCACCAGCTACCATGGTCTGTCCTGTCACTTGGTGCTGCAATACTCTTACAAGAAAAGCTAAATTAAAGACAGGCTTTGATTTGTAATTTGTTACCAGATAAGTAGATAAATCTTCTTGCAAGCCTGATCAGATCTTTTCAAAAAACACACTCACCACTGCACTTCAGGTTTCCACCATTCCTCTGAAATTTCTCTAAGCATCTTGACTTCTGCTGGAGGCTTGGTGAAAAAAGAGATAAGCTTTTCAGTTGAAGAATCAATCTCTTCAGGGAAATGGGGAAATGGGGTCTGAGAGAGCAATGGTACATCAGTTTCTATATTTGGAAGCAATGAGCTTTACATATTTGAAAGAAAAAAACAATTAAAAGTTTGATTTTTCAAATGCATTGAGTGCTGGATTGCACTTTATCAACAGATCAATAGTCATCAACCTGAGTTGACAGATGCTTCTGTTTGCCTAGAAAAATTACAACCGGGTAGCAATTTTTTTGTTTTTAGAATCCACCCAATCCCAAGTTTTTAAATCAATTCCATGGTGACACAAGAAAAAATAAGAAGCACTGTCAGAATAACATCCTCCTCTGTGCTTGTAGTCAAATACACTTGAAACTGATATTCACTGCTGATCTGCTGGAACAAGCACAGAAATTTCTCCCAAGTGTTACATAATTCAATTATGAGCTTTGTTTAATGATTCAGAGCACACTTTAGATCATTTTTCCAATGAGCTCCTTAACTAAATAATCACTATTCTCTTCTTAACAAGATTAAACTATATATAGTAACTCACATGAATTACAAGAGAATTAGTTGAAGTAGTCACTTGAAGATATCTTTGTGTGGAATAAGCAGAAGTAATTTGGATGCCAAGATCAATTTCCTTATTATTGTAAGGGAGCTGGTGTTTCTGAAGACAATGACACTGAATTGAAAGACTGTCAAGATTATACTGCTAAACAGTCTTAATGAATGAGTTGGAAGAGGTGAGAGGTGGTCACTTATGGGAGATAAGCCAAAAGAAGTAGCTTTCAGTTTTAGTGACATATCAAGAGCTTCCAGGCAACTTTTATGGTTTGGATTCCCCTCTTGACATAATCAAGCACATTTGTTAATGCTGACATGTTTTATCATAAAATCATAGAATGGTTTGGGTTGGAAAGGACCTTAAGATCATCTATTTCCAGACCCTCTGCCATAGACAGGGACTCCTCACATTAGATCGTGTCATCCAAGGCTCTGTTCAACCTGGCCTCGGACACTGCCAGGGATGGAGCATTTACCACTTTGTTGGGCAACCTGTTCCAGTGCCTCACCACCCTCACAGTAAAAAACTTCCTCCTTACATCTAACCTGAACTTCCCCTGTTTAAGTTTAAAGCCTTTGGCCTTGTCCTATCGCTGCAGTCCCTGATGAAGAGTCCCCTCCAGCTTCCTTATAGGCCCCCTTCAGATACTGGAGGGCTGCTATGAGGTCTCCACACAGCCTTCTCTTCTCCAGGTTGAGCAGCCCCAACTTTCTCAGCCTATCTTCGTATGGGAGCTGCTCCAGTCCCCTGATCATCCTCGTGGCCCTCCTCTGGACTTGTTCCAACAGTTCCATGTCCTTTTGATGTTGAGGACACCAGAACTGCACACAATACTCCAAGTGAGGTCTCACGAGGGCAGAGTAGAGGGGCAGGATAACCCCCCTATGAAGATATAGGCTGAGAAAGTTGGGCCTAGGGTATTGATGATTTTAGTTCACTACATGTATTTTTCATGTGCATTATTCAGTTGTTTCCTCACTGATTTTATACCCTTTGTCAGGAACTGTTGCTGGTTAACCTGACTCGCTGATACCACTGTAAGCAAGAATAGTATCAGTTTTGCAGATTTTAACTGGAAGACACCTAGTGATTGAAAAAAATACATGAAGATCTTAATCAAGAAAATCTTGAACATAAATTTAAAAATGGCTCACACAATGCAGCCATTATGCTACAGAATTACTGTACATTATACACATTACACAAATGCTGCTTATATTTTGTTTTACTGACATGCTAAATCACCAGCCTTGTTCACTATAACACATAATTTAAAAGTATCTGTTCAGATATGACAGCATAACTACATTTATTACACACATGTAGGCACTTGTGTTATAAAACATATCAACTGTGCCAGAATGACCATACTGGAATCCTGTGGTTCTCATGCAAGAGGAAACACATTGAAAGCTTCACTGAACTGCCTTAAGAAGCCTTGAATTCTATAATAAGGAGATCACCAGCCAAAGCAAACGATACTTTATGACCTGCTCATCTCCATGTTAAAAAGACTAAAGAAAAAATACTAAGTTTTGGTCATTCTGCCCTTATTACACCAGATTAAGACCAAGATTAACACTTTTTTTCTTGTGAGAAGTGGTTGATAACTTTGCTGCCAATCTGGTCCCCTTTTACATAAATATTTAATTCCTAGAGGAAAAGCTCAAAGGCAAAAGCATGAAAAGAAAATAAAACCTCACTATCAATTAAAGTAACAGAAGGCTTACTACACTCTACTGCCTGTTTCCAGGCACTGCCCCAGCATGAGGGGGCATCTCCCACAGAAGACAACCTTCTAGAGCCACTGCTGGAAGTCAAGTGGGACATGACACCCTCTGCGACATCTCAAGTATCACTGAGCATCAGCATGTTGGCAGCTGAACTGAGACACTAGTTAACACTCCCAAACATGAGACTGCAATCAATCAAAGCCACACTTCATGATTCAGATTTGGTATTGAAAAGCCTTCTCCGTTAGGAGTCTCATGGGATTCACTGATGACAGTAACCTCTATGCGATTCCACACAGGCCACACCAGTAGACGAAAGGCCACTTCCAAAAGCTTTTGTGACTTTGCCTACCAAGATATCTGTCTTCATCAGTGCATACTTTGGTGCTGTTGTAAACAGACTGGCCAGTATCTTTCCAAATACCTTAGTTTAATAAAATAAATTGAGACTAGATGCTCAAAACCTGCATTCTGTTTGCTTTTACTCGTTGTTCCAAGTTCATTTTCCTGACAGGCAAAGTTTTGTTTCAGGCCATCGCTACGGTGTACAGAAGATAATCTGCCAGATAGATTTCAAAGTTGTCTTCAGCTTCAAAGGTCAGTTACTCCAGCTCTACAGCCAAGCTCTCGCACTAAGCCAAAAACTCCTTATGAAATGTTCAGTGATTAAGAAGGGTGTGTACATGCAGAAGATTTAATAACGTTGTCTCCTGGCCAGACTAGTTCGAACAGCCCTTCTTCACATTTGTAACTTTGCTTAAATATTTCACCAGTATGGTACAGACGTATTGTACTATCACTTATTCAAAGTCAGTGAACAAGTGGACAATTATTCAGATAGAAGAATACAAGGAAATACAGACTAATTATGGTGTGGTGAAATGGCCTTTACCATGTGAGTTCCAAATTCTTCTGGCAATGGCAAACAACGATAGCAGGCGTCTAGAAATTTTGTCAACAATATTGTTAGATTGAAGACTGATCAAATGGATTTCTCTATAGAAGTTCATGAGCACGGCAATACATTTCCATTCCTACTAAGCACAAAGATGTTTTGTTTATTTAGTGCTAAGCTGAACAATGGACCAATTCAGTGTTAGGGCAAGACTGATTTCCAGAGGTGCTGGAAACAAACACTTCAGTAGACAAGTATTTTGATGTCTCTGTCATGGGAGAAATAACTCTAAACACGGGAGGAGGTAGGAAGGAAGTGAAGACACCCTTGAGGTATAGTTATTGCAGGACATTGACAAAAAAATGAGAAAGAAGTGGAAAAGATGCTTTTGGGCAAAGCATTGCATGAGTGTAATGAAGCTCTTCTGAAAGTATACTAACAAAGTTTTAGTGGTACTGCTTTTTTTTTTTTTATTTTTAATTTCACCACATTAAAAAAAAAATAACCAAGAAAATCCCCAGAATCTTAAAAATCCCTCTTTCCTCAGCATTTGTGAACATCTTAAGGAGAAAATTTTGATATTAGAACTAAGATGATTGCTACAAACTGAATGGTCCACAGACAGCAGTGATGCATCTCTAATGATGATACGCTTCAACCTTAGGCAGATAATTCCAGATATTTTTTTTCTTTTACAATACCTACAAAGGAAATAATTACTGATCTAGATAAATATTTCAAAGTTCAGTTCAGAGCTTTACTTAGATTTTAGACTTAGTTTTGCCTTTTGCTTTTAGGGCTAATTTATCTTATTATCCTGCTTCTTCTTCTCTAGTAAGGCTGTATATTAAAATTTTGTGTCCTTTTCTACATGATAATTATATAAAAAAAATAATAATTAAGCACACTATGATGGCAAAAGAAAACCTGAACAGACTGCCTTGCAATACATAGACTGCTTTGGAAAGCTGCAATAAGAGAATAAAATAGAAGCATTGTTAATAAGTTTAGCAATGAATAATCACAGGTCTAAGAATTATCATCTTCTGGTAGTGCTTGAGCTAACAAGCAGGATAATAAACCATCTCATTTTTGAATGGCATTGGCAATCAATTTTAAGCAAATATTTTCATGTGACTGTTCCTTTTAAAGAGTTTTGTGGAAACTTGAAATGGGAGGGTTTTCTTTTAAAGATTTTTGCTCTGTTGTGAACACAGTAATGGTGTTAGCACTCCTGCTCAAAAGAGCTTCAAATCTGGTATTTGCTACAAAACTGCAAATGCAAATCTGTGAACTTTTCAAAACATAAGAAGAAATAACTGAACTGAAAGTTGATACTTGGCAACTCCAAGGAGATTTTTTTTCCTATGTCTACAATTACAGCTTATGCATGTCATTACAGTCACAATATAATTATTGCTTATTTTGTACTTTTACAAATGAGGGCAATATCAGAAGTCAGTACCCGTGACTCCCAATATATTTTCTGACATATATAATGCTTATAACCAACATAAGATCCTTACGACTTCCTCAAGCATCGCATAGTAAAAATTACATGAATAGCTATTGAACTAGGTAACTAAGTTCTGATCACAATAAAGGTTTTACATGCTTTCATAGGAATTCTTTCTTGTGAAAAACATCAGGATTTTTTTTAACATATATAAAACTGTCAAATCAAGCAGTTCACCACGAACAGGATCCTGCAGTTTAAACTTATTTTTTGGAAGAAAGGTGAAAAATCTTTTGCACTGAATAACAAGATAACACTCTATTAATCTGCATTACTTAGTTAATTTACTAAGGGCTGTTCAGCTATTTGTAGTGCACTCGATCTGCATCTGCTTAGATATCCAAGGGTCGTGCACAATCTTGACATCTAGGAAAGGCAAATCCATTCTCCAAGACACTGAAAAAACCAGCAAGAAGTGCCATGTATTCAACAACATCAGCGAAATTCATGTAGTAGTAGCAAGATCAAATACATCTGTGGTCCAAATCTAGATGAAAGCCTGCTGTTTAAACAGCCCTGGTTCAGATGTGTGAAAAAGGTGATCAGTGAACACTGATCCTCCAACTGTTTAGGGCAAACAATATTATTATGTCATGCTCCCATTTAATTTCAATTGTAAATAAGTAAGTCTCAAAAAACTTGTTCTCCATTTCAGTAAAATCAATTTCATTATCTCAGTGAGGAGAGTGATTTTTGCCAGCTGCAACTGAAATGGCTAAAATCTGAATACCTTTAGAGATCACCAAAACCTTCAGCAAAAAATTCAGGTTTTATGTTCAACTACCTGGCAAGTATCTCAAGAGTAGTAATTGTCTATCTCTTGCTATAGGATGCAGAAAATGTGTATCTGTGTTACACTATACAAAGTCATATGTGTTTAATTATTACCACATATATAACAAAGTGGCTTTCAGGTTACTGTAAATTCTTACTAAAATAATGGAATTGCTTGTAGAAGTGCAGACAGATAACATAATGTAATGTTACCCTACTGATGCGCCATCTGAATGCCACACAAGCTAAAGAAATGTCATAACGCCCCACACAATACAGAAGAGTCAAATGCTTTATTTTACCTGTCAAACAATTACTTCCTGCTTTTTTATCACTGAAAGTGAGTGCATAAATATTACATTTACTTGCAACAAAATGACCTGGAATTCAGAAAATTCATAGCTAACACAGATAACCTAAACAATGTTTTCATGTAGAATTAATGAGAAGTCACATGCCCAAGCACAGGACAGAGTTTCTGCAAAGACTGCACTGGATTTATTTTAAGCCATGTTCACCCTGCATGAAACAGTAAAGTTTCAAATTAGAACATCAGGATATCTCTGAGCTCCAAGGATAAAATAAGGTATCAAAGAATCAAAACCAAAAGGACTACTTCAGCTTCAGATGTACTTTTCAGGAACCAAGCTTGCTCTGTATTTTCATTACAAGCTGCTGACACCCTCCATGGGAAACACGGTTATTTTAGACTTTACTGCAGCAAACAGCAACGGCAATTCCCTCTGAAGTGCTGGCTCCGCGCTGGGATGACCTCTGCATTTTCCAAAAGAGAAGCATAAATACTGCGTACAGCCATCAACACTGACTCATCATTCCGGTGGACTCATCATTGCCTCCTCTCCACACAGCCACCAGACCTGCCTGCAAACTGTGGGATGCCAGAAGAGGAGGAAGATTCCGATACCAACTGCTCCCAGTCTGCCTCTCCAGGGATGAGCAATCCAGCCACTCTGCGCAGAGGAACGTTGCACAGGAACACTCCCCTCAGGGGAGAGGTCTGGTTTCAACACGCCTTGGTTTCAGCCTGACCACCCATTTGTACAGGAGACAAACCCCAGCCATAAACTAGCAGAAACACCACCTAAAATACCCCGGTCACAGTTCCATCACAAAGCGTAATCACCCTGCCGTGGCAGATTATCACCTTAAAACATGCGGACTCAACAGCAGTCATTTTAATGAAACTAGAATAATTTCATATATATATAAAAAATAAGATTTCAGGTAAATAATAACATTAAGTTGAATCCAAACACTAATGAAAGATTATGTGTACATATAGTACCACCATTATCAATAGAGAACACCTCTTATGAGGTCACAAGTAGCGAAATGCTCTTGGCAGTACTTACCCAGTTCTAATCAGCAGGTAGAGTTTAAAACAAAAAAAAACAAACAAAAAAACAACCCCAAACAAAAAGACACTAATTAAAAAAAACCAAAACAAATAAAACCCACCCCAAATAAAAAACAAAACAACCTCAAGAACAATAGGAAGCAGCGTCACCTCAATGAAAGTGATGATTAAAGCTTTTTAACTCAATTATGAACCTTCCCAATTATTTACTGTTACTCTGAGTAACACCCTCAATTTAGCAGCAGCACCGATGCAATCTGCAAATAGGAAGTATAACACAGATTTCAAACAAAGGACCATTGTCACAGTGAGAAGCCTGACACAGATAATCTCATTATTACAATAATGAATGATCTGAGTCATAAAGTGGCAGCAGCAATGTTTCTGGCTACAATCGCTTGTATACATAAAGCACACCTGGGTGTTGTACCCAACAAATAGATCCTTAGTAATGCTATGTGGTTTTATAAAGAGAAAACCTTGAGACAGTACAGCCAGAGTTAAGAGGTGATTAATTTTTCTATCATTATGTGTTTCTCTCCCTTCTTTGGGAAAAAAGGAAATATACCTACTCCTCCCTAGCACATTTTGCTTTCCACACTAGGCTAAACAACTTAAAATAATTCAGGACGCAACCTTATGCATCTGTAAGTATTCAATACCCAAGCAGCACTAACCCGTGCCCCAAGAAACCCAGGCTGGGTGGCCAGCACACACAGGTAACTCACATCCACTACAGGTACCAAGCAGTGCAGCTGCCTTCACAGTCGTCGTTCTGAGCAATGTACCAAGGTGCAACACGTACAGTGAGGCTGCTCTGTGTTTCTGCAACTGCCATTCATAAACAAGAAATCAACTCAATTTAACTGCAGAACTCAGCAGCACTGTAACTTACCAAACTTTTCCCAGTCCTGGGCAGCCAGGAGTCCAGAAAGTGATAAAACAATTAATTAAAATTAAAACCCTGAAGCCTAAGAGAACACACAAGTGGATAAAGTAAATGAAGTTTCTTTACAAGCATATTCCCAAGCTGAACACATTATAATTTGAAATAGAGGAAGTGTTTTGCAAAAGCATTATGTAGATCTGAAGCTGCTTTTATGTAACTCCATTTATTGGTGAAACACGTTGTATCATGTTTTTAAAATATCAGAGAGATAAAGGTATAATCATTGAGATATTTGCATATTTTGTAGTACAAAGAAATAATGTATGCCAACAGAATATTTGTTGTCATATTACCTTCAAACAAAATAAATAAGGAAAATAAGGAATAAGCATTGATTTATTACTGTGTGTCTCAGGATGTAGGATGGTAAAATTCCACTGACTAATTTAAATGAAGGTCTAGTAAAAGTAATGGAAAAAATCCTATTAATTTCATAATTCAGGACAAATAAGTGGTATGACATTTTTATTAAAATAAGTTTTATTAAAGTGCTTATTAAAATGATTTATGAATTTACCTAATTTATTGGAAGTATTTAAAGGACTGACTTCTAAACTGTACTTTCTTCAACCTGCACTTTAAAGAAGGTTTATACATACCATACCCTTCATAAATAACAAACCGACTGAATGTGTTGTACTGTAAAACCCAGCAGCACCTCTGCCTCAGGACCCAGTCACCCACCTTTGTGTTCTGCTGCTGCAGCTCCCCACATCTCCCGGTCAGTTTGACTTTTTACCCCACTGTTATCATTGGGACCCTTTCCAGAACCTGACTGTTCTAATTGTAATCTCCCAACCTTTATGCTTAATAAACTGCAGATCAGTTTGAAGACCCTTCCATGGTAATGTTGGCCTCAATGAGCTAAAAGTTTTCTCCCTTCCCTTGTGTCTCACTGCAGAAGGCAAAGTGGGGAAAAACAGGAGGAAGGAAGAGGAAAAGAAACCTCAGCATGCACACATACATGTTTACACATACATGCATACACATGTACATAAATATGCATTTATGTGTCTACAGTATACCTAAAGTCTGATTTACAAATATGGGATGTGTATCTAATTAGAAATGAAAGGTGAATTCCTGAGTCCACAGAATCATTAGCTGCTTTGGCTAGTAACTCCAAGTTTTGCTTCTGTTTACATGTGGTAATTTTGGAGCAAAGCTCACTGGAAAACCAAATCCAACAGCTGTGGTTTGATTCAGTATGTTGGTCATATCCAGAAGAAGTTCCACGAAAATTCTCTCAACAAAACCCAATGCCCGTGAGGGACATGAGGAAGGTGTGCTCACACCACTGCAGGGTTTAGTGCTAAGGGAGCAAACAAAATGGTACATAAAAAGATCATATGCAGTAGTAATATCACACTTATAGTGCTTAAGGGATTTAAGAGAATCATAGAATAGTTAGGGTTGGAAAGGACCTTAAGATCATCTACTTCCAACCCCCCTGCCATGGGCAGGGGACACCTCACACTAAACCATGTCACCCAAGGCTCTGTCCAACCTGGCCTTGAACACCACCAGGGATATAAATCAATTTTACAATAGTTTCAGCTATTTTCAGGGATGACAAATTAAGAGTGTTTCTTTCAAGTGCTACAGCTAAGGCCCTACAACTCCATGTGTAGATATCCCTCAGAGTAAGAACATTCTTTCACAGTTAAAACCAAATCTACTGTGAACAGAGATGAGATTAAACCAAAATAAGACATTCTCAGAGTCAGCCTATTCCTTCATAATTCCACAGGTATTTTGGAATGTCAAAGACCAACCACAGATAAATAAAAAGAAAGAGCAATTCCCAACTATGTATTTTTATTTTCTCATTCCCTTCCAATAATATTCTCCCATAAACGCCATTGAATTAAAATATCTTAGACCTCATCTTAGTAATAACAGGGGCATTTCTGTGAAATAATATTAGTTGTGAAAGCATTCACAGGTTATCGTTCTATTTATGTGTAAGTTGAAAAGAAAACGTTTTTACAGTAGAAGCACAACCCCCAAATAAAATGACTGACAAAGTCTTAAATTCCAAAAAGCAGCAAACCCCTCCTGAATCTAATTTTAAAAAGTTTAAAAAAAATCAAGTTCTGATGGGATTTCTTAACCCAAGTCATTAGTCATGAGCTGCGTTAAGATTTGCAGCATATTATGGGTATTAATCAGAACACATTTTAACTTGAGTGCAAAAGTTTGGGACTTTCCTCATATGACCTTCCTGGAGTACTGCCGAGGCTCAGCTCTTGTTGACATTTAATCTGAACATAATTCCCCAAAATCTCTGTGCCATTGCTGGGTTGCATGGGAATGATTCAACAACAACGCACATGGAATTGTGCTGCAAATTTTATTCTCATCTCATGGCTGTTCCCCTTCGTTTCCAGCTGCTGCAAATTATTTGTTTGAATAAAAATAAATAATCTATCCCCTTTATTTGTTATTGAACCATACAGTACCTAAAAAAGAAAGCAAGTCCGACACTTCTTCTTTCAGTTGTTTTTCTACTGATGGCTACCATATTTTTAAGGGTGCAAACTCCAGAAAACAAACAGAATTCAGCAGCTGATGAAAAGCCTGGGTTATGAGCTGTGGTGGCTCAAACCACCCATCGACTGAACAGGAGCAAGACCACACTGCAGCAGAGGGATGAGGGTTCCGGCTGAGGGTACTTGAACTGGACTGTGGTCTTCTGAATGATCAACTGCCATTACAAAAAACATACACTTAAACAGGTTTTCCATATTCAAAGATGCCTCTGATCTCTGAAGCCAACTGCCTTTTTGTCATGAATGCTGCAAAAAATCAGAGTCCAAGATTTCCACATTTGTGACTTTTGGCACTTGTGCAAGGGTAGGGGCTGAATAAATGATGTCTGAACAACACTAATTAAACTGAGGCAACACAGCAATTTGTCCTGCAGGAAAGCATGGAAAAGCCAAAAAATCACTGCAACAAGATAAATGTGGATCTCATTGTTCTCTGTGTGCTAAGGATTTCACAAGTATTTTTTCCCTGCATTCAGAATTTCCCCCCTGCGCTCAGAAAAGAGCAAGGTAGGCAAAGCAGAGCACTGACTTTAATCTTGCTAATGCAGGTCATAAAAGCACTAAATCATACAGGAGTATGAGCTCTGGTATGGGATGGAGAGACCTACCCATTGACCTGCATACTTAGTTCAGCAACAATTTAAGTGTCATAGTTCAAGTGAGCTAGCACTGGTCTACCTACATTTGCTGTGGTACAATTTCTCCTTGAAGCAGAGTTTGGCTCTTATTGAGGCTTCTTATTTCCTGAGTGACCCCAACATTTGCCTCTCCATACGTAAAGGAAGTAAATAAAATGAACAAGAAAAATTATTCCCTGCAAAAGATTAACTCAATTTAAGAAACTGTGAAAGGATGACAGATAAACTAATCTTAAATTTTATGAACTTTTAGTTTGCAGCAGAAGGCTTGCTTTGTTCAGCATTCTCCCTGTACATTAACACCTTCCCACAAAGGCATTTCTTACACAGTGTTGACCAAGCTACAAAGGACCATAATTCCATGAGAAAAGAGAAAGTGTTCTGAAGCATGCATAAAGGCTTATTTTATTACCTCTAAGTTACTTCTAATGCTAATCTGTTCATACATATAAACACGTATCCTATTTCAAAGGTGCTCCTTTGGGCTGGGGTGCAGAGGACCTTTCAGTTCTTCTTCTGCTCTTTAAGAAAGCTAAACTTCCCAGGAAAAATAGGAGCTACTCCTCTAGTCCTCTGTTTCCTACAACAGTCTGAGTTGATCCACCTAACAGCTACTTAAGTCAGTAGGGAGCTGTTAAGTGTTTGGTTTACGCCATGTAAGAGCGAGAAATTGAGAAACATGCTTTTACCTGGCCTTCAGCCAGCTACAGGGCCACCACTAATGAGTGGCTGCTATAACAAGACCTTTTGAAACAGTCATATGTGAGATACGAATCAATGAACACAATGCAAACACCATCCCCACCTCAAAGAGGGGAAAAATCATTGCAGCTTTATCATAAATATTTTTAGGTGCTCTGGTGCCAGCCTTCTGCCAGAGGAATTCACTGATAGGGAAGGGCAAGGTCTGTTTGCAATGCAGTCCTCCCCAGGGAGGTGCATTTCACGGCTCCCAGCCAAAGCCTCCAAAACGCCTCCAGGGTAGCAGTTGGGCTGGAGCTGCCCCATCACGCCCTTCCACTGCAGCCGGATTTGCCTATTTCTGCAGCTGGCACCACCAAGGGCTACAAAACCTTGTATTCAGCACAATCCCTTCCAGACTGACTTTTGAGTCTCTTCAGCTAATAAATACTGAGAGCAGTGCATAGGCTGGCAACAGCTGTAAGCACAGTTCACACAGGAGGGTCTCCACCTCTCAGTCTTTTTCATAAGAATTTCTGCACAACTGTTACCATCATGGCCCTCATTAGCCTCAAAAGCAAACTGGCCACCACACCGACTTTTAACGTCATTTCACCTAGCATTGACACAACAAAATCCTTTTTGCTCAGTGTGTCCAATCCCCACAATAACAGTGTTATACTCAGAGCATCATGATGGAGAGAAGCTATGCTGCTTAGTCCAATGACTCAGCACTGGTTTTTTCCTTCCCTGCTCCAGAGGCACCAAGAAGCAACTCGGGAGCTTACAGCGTGATGCTAAACACATGTTCACTATGCAGCTAATCCTATTGTTTTCAAGACAAAACAACAAGTCTATGCAGCCTACAGCTACTAGTGATGTACATCCTACTTGTACACCATGTACTACCTAAATGAAAAAGTACTTCCAGTAGTGAAATGCTTTTAATAACATCATCTCCCTTTGCAACCAAAAACTCAGACAACAGAAAAAAAAAAAAATCAGAAAGAAAGCAACCAAGGATTATAAACAATATTACATATACAGGTGTATTTTATACTATTTTTGGAACAATACAGCCGAAACATCAGCCGTGCTCAGGAATTCCATGATCCCTTCCAATAGAGAACTGCAAAGGGCTCTTACAAACTAGATGTCCTAGAGACAATTAAGCACTACCTATTTTCATGTAAAATGTTGCAAAGCCTGAAAAGTGAACTATGGGTGTGAAGTCAAAAAAAACCCCAGACACGTGTGCAAGCAAATCTGTATGTGCAATTACCACTGCCCTGTGCGATAAGTAAAAATATACATAACAGAACAGTCATTATTTCTCTAACTTTCTGTTGTGGGCCTTTGACAACACTGGATTTGTTGTGAGCTTGCAAATTAGCTGCATGATGGAAGACCGCTCAACTTGAAAGCTCATTCAGGCTCACAGGGTTGGGTTCTGTTGTGTTGCTAGCTTGATGTAAAACTTGAGGTGTGCCCCTAACCTGACTCTTATCCAAAGAGAAAAGATCTTAGCGGTACGGAGTGGTGCTGTAAGCCTGAGCAGATGGCCCACAGGCAGTTGGAGGAGATAGCTCGATATCATTAGGGATAACAACGCTAGCAATGTAGACAGGAAGCAAAAGCTTGTATTTCAGCACCCTCCTCAAATGCTAAGCCTGAGAGAGACTGGTCTAGTGTATACAAAGCACCAGGATCCAGAGGCTCTGGGGGAAAAGGCACAGCCAGCTCATATCCACATCCCTACACTCTTTTTCCCCTGCAAAACATGGTTACCTTTTCAATAATGCCTGCTGAGAACAGTCCCTCGCCATCCCGCCACAGGTGTCACTGGGGGTGTGCTAGTTGGCACGGGCCAAAACCATGTCACGGAATGTGCTAGAAATGAAACAATATGGACAATCATAAGATACAAGTCCTGGCCCTGATTAACTTACCAATGCAGACAAAGCAGTGGTGAAGCAAAGTGGAAGTGTAGTCTTTCAAACCTGTTGCTGCAGTTAAAATATAAACATCAGAAAAAGGGCAGCACAGCAGGACCAAAGACTAAAACCCTGAAGTTTAGACCTGTAGCCACAACACGATCATGCCAGCACCACAAGAAAGCAGGAAGCTTTCAAATAACTTCTAAACACTAAGTCAAATACTTCTCAGAAAATAAAGAGGCCATAAGATGAGCGCCACAATACATATCAGGTTGCTGGCAAAGGCAAAGTGTGAAATGGATGCTTTCCAGCATTCAGTTTAGGGAGACAAACATCGTTTCACAAATTCACTGTAGCCTTGCATATTTCCAAACTCCTTAACTCATGCCAAAGGGCTTGGACTTTCTGAACATCCTGTTCTGTTTCCTCCACTGCTAGTCTGAGTCCTCAATGCTAAATGTCTTTATTTCAGAGCCCCCTTTTCTACCATTTTATTTCAAACTCCTCATTCTGTAGGCTTTGTATTTTACCTCTGGGTAAGAGTGAAGACAAGCAAATTAATGAGAAGTCTGAACAGCACATTAAGTTACACCTATATTAAGAGCTTTCCACAGTAAGCATCCCAAGGCGCTGTATAAAAATAAAACTTCACAAATCGCATTTAAAGCTAACAAAAAGCTTGCAGACTCTGGCATGCCTTGAAGCATAAATATAAAGATTGATGATTAAACAATCCCACAATTCCCCAAAGTCTCAGAGCCACATGAACACAGACCATTTTACCTGTCATTGCCTGGATGCATTAGCAATCTGCCTGGATGTAAAGCTGAGACATCTCCATGATGCCCTACTGGCAGAAAATATATTCCCCCCTGACAAGAGCACGAAAACAACTTTAGCCTACAAGCTGCAGCTGGCCATTACAGGGATTTCCTAACTAACTGATTGTAATGCCTTCTGCACCTCCTGCTTTCCCTCTTCACAGCTGCAAGAAGTTCAAGGTATAGTGGTTTCATAAGAGTGACTACAGTAGCAAAAGCTTGGGCATAGATAGGAACATCCTCTCATCTTAACAACTTTCAGCTCCCAAATCCACTGCTCTTGAGACTCCACCAACTCCACGAGAAACAGAAGCAAAGACTTTGGCATGCCTGACATGCACACTAGGCCCAGCTCATCGTCAGGTACAGATCTACCTCCTGGCTGCTGGGGTAAAGCGACACGGGAGAAGGCATTTCTCTTGGCATGAGAGGAACTGCTGGCACTGAAGTGCCAGGGAGCCTGCTGCTGCTGGTGGTGTGGAACACAAAACAGTCCACTTGCTTTCTACTTCTCTGATGCAAGACTTCCCATCTTGGTTCCTTCCTATTCTTTCCCAAAGCACTGTTTCAGGCTGTGTCCAAAACATGCAGTCAGAGATACAAAGAACAACTGTGACCTTATTTGCCTTAAATAGCTGCATTTCCACACTGTCTGGTCAGGGTGCCCAAGCAGACATTGGGCACAGCAGATGCTCCCATAGGAACCTTAGATCCTGATAATACCTTCAAAGTACCCCAATAAGCTATCTGGGTGACCCTGCATTTGGTCTCACTCTCATCAGGAGCTGGCTGTCAGTACCTATGTCACCAGCACAGCTACAAGCAGCAGGCACAATCTTGCTGTGCTCCAAAACTCCATGCCCTTCATACAACCCTTTTCTAGGAATCCTCACTTCCAGCGACAGCGGTGACTACAGTGCTGCCTGGTAAGCATCACTGCTATGTGAAGCTCCCATTTAATTTCATCTTGCCCTGTCATTTTGAGGCAGAAATGGTTAAAGCAGCGACAGATAACAAGCTGGTCCTTGCTGAGATTTATTTCTCTCATTGAGATAGTTTAGGAGAAAAGAACCAAGTGATGCATTTGCAACCTCTTCAAGCAAGATCAAATTTGGCTTGCAAACCTTATCAAACAGCAGTTGTAGCTCATGCTAGATCAACCCTACTTTAAAATTATGAATTTATTAACACACGCAAAAGAGGGAAAGGATATAAATGGCACAATGGTAAGTGGACAGTAGGCTGTGACTGTATCAGTGAAGTCAAGCTAAGGCCCCAGGGCCATAAAAACTTAAAGCTGTTCACATTACTTTGTGTGCAGCTGAGGTGATCACCAACACAAGCACATTCTAGAATTTATGGAATTAAAACAAAACTTGAAAAATGTTATGGCAGCCGACACAGTGACATTTGTGAAGAGTATTGACTTTAGACAGTTAGCTAAACCCAGAGCTACAAACTTATGAGTGGGACATGGAATAACATCAATGTAAGAAGAACCAGAGGTCCTGAACAATGCTGGAATCCCATTTTGAAACTAGCTCAAGAATATGTATATAAAATCAACTGAACAAACAAAGCCGATGTTTCAATAAAGAAGGCCTGGAGAGATAAGACTTCAAGTGGACACTGCTTGAGCAAGGAACACTTTCCTCACCATCTGGCTTAGACAACACGGATTCCAGAGTGGCCTTCTAATCGCCAACAGGAAAACAGGGAAACTATTTTAAGTAAGCATCAGTAAAAATAAAATGGGAGACACAGTGAAAGGAAAAAAGAAAGTGGTCAGTGATACATACAGTATTATTTTGCTATTTGCGATTTTAATGCTTTTTATATTTGAAAGCTTTCCCTTTGAGACACTGACAGGTGGGCTTCCACATTCATCAGCCTGGGATTTGTCCAGCTACCCAGTATTTATGGAAATATGCAAAGGCCAACAGAAATACAAAAGATATTCAAATTAATTTCTGTCACAGTTAGGGATTATTACTATCAACCCCCATTCAAGCTCAGCCACATATGAACAAAACATTTCCCAGCCTCACACTGATATAAATTTTGAATGCTCTCCATGAAATCCTACTCCAGCAACATAGCACACCATGAAAAAAACTAATGCAGAAGTTTGACATGGTCTGACACAACTCAAGTTGTCTGGAGATAAGCTCTTTCAGATGAACCTGTTGTGTGGGCTTAATTCCCCAAAGCCAAATACTTAACGTCATTCAGGACACCAGTGCAGCACGTGTGATGGAAGGGACACGAGGAACCTGTACAACATCAAATCACGACACAGCAAATCTGGAGGAGAGCATCCGTGAGAGTGGGATGACTGCTAGAGAATGATGGCATGCTGAAATACCCTGCACAGTCCTTTCCCAAAACATAGCATTTGGCTCTTCAGAAGCTAAGGCATTTGAAATGGGAAGTGCAGCTCCTCTTGCGCATCTCTGAAGTTCGCCAGAAAACACTGTGAGTCTGATTAAGAATCAGTCACATTCATGAACCCATTTAGAAAATGAGAGCTAAGACGCATGCTGCTTCTCTGGTAACTTGGATGATCTAACTTAGTTTCAGAATCAATTGGCTGCTTTCTGCTCAAATTGAAATCTGTAATTAGCTTTGTCCATGTGTCAACACTGTTTAGCTTAATTAGCTAGCCTTCCTTTCTAGCAGTCCCTTCTCTGATGTATTTATTAAGAACTATCTTATCATGCCTCAGGCTTTACTTTGCTAGCCTATTATGCTAACATACAGTCTCTCAGAAATCCTTTTCTTTCTGTACCTGTCCTCATTTGAATTGTTCTTGAATTCAAAACCCAGAATAACATACAATGCAACACATGACATTTCATTTTGTACGCTTTTCTTCAATGACTGTAAAATTTCCATGCCTTCATCACCTTCACATTACCCCTATTCCACTCTAGATCCATACTGATCTTTCCAGGGGCAACATTACTTATCCCTTTAGGTCTGGAGATTTGCCTTGTTTTGATACAAGTTTCAAGTACTTTTAAAAATATTTTCTATACTTTTAAATGTCTAGGTTTTTTAGTCCAGCCCACTTAACTACCTACCAACATTACTACCTTGTTTCCTTAATTTCAAAGCCTATTCTTTTGTTAGAAAGAGCATTATTTATGGACCTATGTTTGCTTGTGCTTGCATTAAATTTGAACAGAAGTAATTAAATACATGTTTCATCCAAGATTATTCAGTATGATCAACTCTTATATAGTATCTTCATGCTACATGAAGATGAAAACTGAGAGAGCACATCAACATTTCAATTTAGAACCCCTTTTTAAGAAGAAATCATCACTGCCTGTCACAGCTTGCACCCAAGGCAGTCAGTGTCCTAGGTTTCCAAGGGACTGCATCTACTGAGTCATTTACAGCTGTATTTCTACAAGCAAAAAAAAACATGACCAAGATTGTTGAGACCAACTGGCATAAAAAGGTGCCATGCTATTAAATTCTCTCACCTTCCAAAACAAGGCGGCTACTTTCAAAGTGCCTACTGGGAATAATCCCACAATAGCTTTCAAACTTTACCTGGGAATAGTTCAGGTGAGTTCCCATAAATATAAACCAAAAGTAGGCCAGAGACAATTAACAGTACAGACAATTGATTTCCAGAGTCTGGAAATGCTTCCAAGCACCATTTAATTTACTAGTAGATTTAATTTACATGCATGAAGACCTCTTAATGCCTGCACCACCTTGAGTTCTTCATGACTCTTTCTAGATCTTCATTAGCTTGTCATTCTCCCCCCTTTCTTCTCAGAGATCAAAATAATTCTACTGATACCAACCACATCAGTCACAGCTGTTAGGAGACTTTTCTCTGGCTTGACAGATTAATCTCTGTTTTGTTCCAACAGGGACACAGATCATGAAAAATCATGGCAGTCAGGTGAAGTTCCCGACGACTGGAAAAAGGGAAATATAACCCCATTTTCAAGAAGGGGAAAATGGATGAGCCATGGAATCACAGACCAGTCAGCCTCACCTCTGTGCCTGGCAAAATCTTGGAGTAGATTCTCCTGGAAGGCCTGCTAAGGCACATGAAAAACAGCAAGGTGCTTGGTGACAGCCAGC
>JANHGB010041783.1:0-68285 GCA_026283785.1 Coracopsis vasa
CTGTTATCTCGGTGAGTCCATGACAGAGCTGCTGTCAACACCTACCTCACTAAGAACTTGGGTAATCTGGAATGCATGCTGTTTTAATGGATTGGGCAATATGTGATTCCTCTTTGCTAGGGTATATGAAACAGTCATCCCCAAATATTATGTCTATTATTTATAAATCTTAATTGCCCTGTCTAGCTTTTTCAATTTTTTTTTTCTTTTGGATTGCCCACTGGTTCATGCGCACAGCACATCAGTTGCATCTTCCCAAACTGTCGTTGTTAAAAGACTTAAAAGTCTTCCATTCATTTATGAACCTGCTACTCATCTTTTCCTCTTCAAGCAGCAGTTCTTAATCTGCAATGCATTTGAATCCACACTAGTCACATATGCCCTAAAAATGTTGTACATGTGGTTAGTGTTTGTCTAATCAGTTAGAAATGTGTGCATTATGCTACATGGTTGCATGGTGTCCTTCTTTTGGCTTGGCTTATGACACAGCTCAAATCACCAGAATCTATACAAGCATATGTTGGAAAGGCTCACAGTTAAGGAGGAATTGAATGGAATATCGTAGGTTTCTGATTACATCAGGCTTGGCAGAGAAGTACCTGATAAAAAGAGTAATGGCTTGTCACTAGTGTCATAAGCATCCTTGGTGCATTGCAAGATGGAGATACAGCACTTTGTACTGCAGTGTTTGCAGCCCTCATAGCTTCAAAAGAAGGCTTCTAGCTGCAGGCTTGAACATGTTTTGAGAGACTTATGTTAAAAAAAAAAAAGCAGAACTAGGAGGAGCTAGAATGGATTAATTATTAAGTTACCTTGTGAGACTTCAAGGGTTTTTATCTTCCTGAGGTGAAAGAGTTGCTGTTAAACACTGGTGAATTTCTATTTTTATTGAAGTCACTGGCAAAATGTAAGTAGCATTTTGTAGTCTGATGATAACTGAGTCTGAGCTCAGGTTCTGCAAGCACACATACGAATAACTTTGCCATGTAAAGAGTTTCTGGGCCTGAAGTTACTCACATGTGCTTGCAGGCACGGGCCTAGATTTGTGTTCTAACTTCCCCACTGATGCATCTCAGTAATGTTTGCCTTTTTCACCTCAGCCAAACAATGGACTGGTGAGTCAAATGATTTTTCTAAAATCCTTTCAGTACCTTTTCCTTGCCAGTATCCTGCATGACTGCTTCCTTTAATTTTTTTTATTATAACCTTTTAGGCATATGAGTCTTTGGGATTGAATATAATTGTTCTTCACTTGCAGGATTTCAAATGTTGACATTTTAAGCAGACTCCAGGAGTTCAGTCTGTCAAAAGGAAAACCCAAACGGGATACTGTTAAGGCCACATAGTTAAGCACTCAAGTATCAAGAAATGGGCAAAACGTTTATGCGTGGAATCTTTAAAGTTCCCCAACAATGCCATTTTATTTTTTTGTTGTATGTTACTCAGTGTCTTGCAATTTACACAACGTTTTAAACAGTGTATATTGCACATCAGTGTATTTTCTTAATCTTTGAAAACATTTTCTGAAAGTGTTTTGTGAAAATTGCACTGTAAATTATATTTGCACAAATTGCCAGTAAAAACGCAGCTGAGATGTTGCAGTAGATTTTTACCCTGTTGGTAACTAAATTACCATCCTAGGTACTGGCTTCTTTCTCTGAATTGCAGAGAAAACAGGCTATGTGGAAAGCCTTTATGGTAATGAATGTACAGAGCAATAATGATGTTCTTTCTATATGGTGTGTCATGCTCCATTTCTTCATTTTGAGTGTGATTACATTTTAACAATGTAATCACAAAGTTTTTTCTGCCCATTATCCAGATACTTTTAAAGAGAAGTTGCATAGTCTAGTTAATGCCCTTGGTATTCACCTGGTGTGTATTTTACAGAAAAATTAACTGTGCCTGTTGTGTGAATGTAAGCTACCTTTGGTCCATATACTGCTACGCAGTTCTGGGTATAGCTGTTATCTTATGCATGTGCCACGTGTGATTTGCTATCTTTCTAAAGTCCTGCTGCTTGGTAAAATATAAACTTATTTTCAGTGGATGTCCTAAGGTACTTCTTAAGGAGACTTCTTTCCACAGCAAATTTTGCCTTTGCCATGGTGCTACTTGTATCTGTTCAACTTAAGATCAGAAATGGATATTTATGATTGGAGCTAGTATATATATTATATTTAAACTTTGTATTTCATAACCACTAAGCTACATTCAGAACACTTAAAAATTGATTAATGAAAATTCCAAACTTAAATAATTTCAATAGATAGATTAAAGTAGATAAATAATTGGAAACTGTGTAAAAGCAGTGGACTTAGCATGGAAGCACTTGTACTCCATTAAACTTCATCTCTGCTATGGACAGCTTATGAATAAATTCTGACACTTGTCTTGAACTGCATAGTACTCATATATGAGTTGATATTTAAATACTGTGGAATATCTCTGATTTCTAATGTAGTTGTGCATGTGTGAACTTTTATCCATTGGGCACATGCTGGTTACCTCTATTACTCAGAATGTATGAGTTATTTTAAGATTATTGTCCTATGAACAAAGTGAACACATACTACATGTGAAAAAGCTAGTTGTAGCATGACTGTTCGAATGAAGGCATGAACCTTACATCAGTACCTGGTGGGACTACTTGCATGTTTAATTTTAAGTGCATGTGTAAGTCTTCTGAAGAACAAATGCCTGTCAAAAATATGTCAGTAAGGTAACACAAAGAAATTTGTTGCTGACTTTACTTACATGATTATATTTGGAATATTTCTAATGCAAAGTAAAGAAAATCTGTTTTGCAGGTTTTTTATATTTAACATTTTTTTTTAATTCTCTTTGTGCTTGTGTTTTTCTGCGGCTGTTTACTGAGGAAGCTGTATCAATTATGTGTTCTTTCTGGTTGCTGCCATATTTACCTATAAAATCCTAACCCTTGTCATATCAAAAATAGTTTGTCCCCATCACAGGTTCCTTGTATGTCTTGGTGTTAATATAGTCAGACATTTCTCACTGAACAACCCAGTCCTGCAAGAGACATCACCTTGAATGAATTGGAGTTTGATGAAATATTGATGCCACCGGCCCTGGCTCTATGGGCCTTTTTGTGTGCTGAAATGATCCAATTCCTGCACTGAATGGTGTGAATTAATGAGGTCTGGATAAGCAGTGGTCGAAATACAAACACCATGGCAATTCAGTTCTAAATGAATATGATTTCAAACAATGCCAGAACTGTTAGATGCTGGTGCAACCATGCCACCTTGATTATTTTGCTGCCATTCACACCCAGTGTGTCCCTTTGTGCATCTTACAGCTCCATCATGCCTCTTCATTCATCTCCTTCTCCCATGCTCCTCTCCCCTGTGCTAGCAGTAGGGTGGAGGTGCCTGAGAACAGACTGAATTCACTCTTGCCCTCGATGATGCCATTCTTCCCTTCCTCCAGCAAATTGGAAGAGAAGAATTGCATTGCATTGCATTGCATGTGGATTCGTTGGGTCCTCAGAAAGGAACAGGTGAGGGATCTTAGCATCATGATGGGCTACTGTGTCCATGAGAGGAGTGGAGTCCCTTATGGACAGGCTCCAGCTGCTCAGCAAGATCAAAATCATGGGGGGAAAGTGGTTGGTGAGTAAGGAGAGAGCAATCTCTGTTTCCCTGAAGTGTCACTGAGTTTGTGTACTGTAGAATTAGTAATGTCATGACACTTAATGGCACCACAGTAATTTTTTGTGGTGTGATAACACCACATAAGATGCATATGGAAAGTGATGTGTAGTTACACACATCACTCATTGATGTGTAGTTTTGGAACTGCACATAAGTGTGTAAATTCTTAAACCACCTTATGTATCATAAGACTCTTTTTTCCACTTTCCCCCTCAGGAAAAAACATGTATATACTGCATCTTGACTTCTTAAGAGACTAGAATTTGCGTGTTAAAGGGACACTGGGTTTCTGTGAGTGCTGATAACTTAAGACCTTTCCTAAGTGCAAAGTAGCATGCATGGTGACTGTAACTGAAACAGAGGAGAAAGCAAATAATTTATTCTTCTTCCCTGTCCTCCCCACCATTGTTTGTGTGTTCGGTTTCATTCTGTTTCTTTTACTGCACAGGTCTTTTCTTACGACATTTACCCCTAGGAGGACTACTTGAGTTCTAGTCCCATGAGGTGCACAGCAAATTAAGGAGCCCACTGGCAAGATTAATGCCAGGGAAAACACTCATAGAGCGACTGTTGTGGAAAAAATCCATACAGTGCTCTTCTGCAGTGAACACTGAGTTATTACACTGGGGGTTTTGCCTCAACTGAGTTTATCTATTTCCTTGTGCTGCTTCTACCCCCCTTCCTCCTCCCTTCGTTGTCAGGGCAAGAGGAGGTGGTGGAAGAGGTTGGTTTATGTCTTTAGTATGTTAGAGAGGTACTGATGGGATCACGTGTTGCACCTGCCAGTGGTTGTCACAGTTTTTTTGAAACTTGCTCTTTTCCATTATGATGTCCCTGTAAGAGGATTTGCTGGATGACCTCACTTCATGTCTAGCTCTAGCAGAGTGTTACTGGACTCAACACTTACGTATATATCCTTACATGCATCTTGTCTGTTGTGATGTCCGCGGGAAAGCATTTAAAGTTACCTGGATCTTACCGCTTTGGGAAGTGAATTCCTCCTTCTATGCAGCTTTGTGTTCCAGGAGGTTAGAGAAGCTCTTCCAAGTGTGCTTCAAATGATACGTTAAAGGCATTCTTCCTGATTCTATAATGTAGACAAGCTTACAGCCCTGAATGATAACAGTGTGTCTTCTAACCAGCTTGTTTAGGCCAGTATCTATTTTATTTGTCTATGTTGTCCAAGGACTATGAGAAGGAGGTATGTGGTGCTGTATTTCCTGGAAGATGGCATGAATATGCTGCTTAACTTTAGCTTAATTTTTGCTTTTGACCTGTGGAATTGCTTCTGCTTTGGCTATAGAATGGCTTCATCATACTGAATAGAGCCTGTATGTTTGTACGGTGCCAAACCTGAACTTGCATGAAGCCACTGGGCACTACTGTGACTCTGATAATCATGCTACTTCGCCTCAGCTACAGCACAATAGTCAGAAACAGATGATGTTTTATGGTGGTGGATAACTAGGAATAACTAGGGATAGTAAAATGTAAGGTTACGTTTTTGCTGGTGAATTCTCTTTTTGGTAAGTATCTGCAACTCAGTCATTTGCAGGGAGATAAGAGGTCTTTATAAAAACCCTATCTTCCATTGCTTTGGAATAAAGCAATTTCAACTGAAGCTTTGTTAAAACACTTAAAGGAACACTGTCAGTTTTCATAACATTTTAAAATAATTTCATGCTATTTACAATACCTTAGAAACATTCAATTGCAGTTATATTCTTTACTAAAAATGTTAGTTGGCCTGCACAAAATCCAGTGTGTTAAAGGATGAAATTGCCTGTAAGGAGTGGGTTGTTGGAATTTTTCTTCTTCTCTAAAGAAGTCAAAAAAGAAACATCTGAGAGTGGAGGAGTGAACATGTGTACACCAGACTATTTTTGAAGAAGAGACAGAAGGAACAGAGCTTGCCACAAGCCTGATCAAACTCCTCTGGTTGGATAGTTGTGGGGTGCCCAACCTCAGCTGCTGGATTCATATGCTTCCGATGTCTCGCATGCCTAGGCAACCTGCAAAAACTATTTCTATACTGACCAGTAAGTTCACTTTTTGGGTCTCCTTGAAGATCTGCCTTACTCCTTGGCTTACTCTTGGCCATGTGAAAACCAGAGCCTGGAGTTTAGGCTAATAAGGGTTTTTTTGGTGTTCTCTAGATGAACATCTCCCTGCCTAACTTTTATCCACTTGGCCTTGTAAGTAGAATTGGGAAACCTCTCTGAGGTGGCCTGAAACAGATACCACAACAGCCAGTGTGCTGACTAGGGAGCATCTAAGTCAGCCAGTGGGAAATGAAAAAGCTGGGGGTGTCCCAGGAGGATCTTCAAACAGCAAGGCTTAATCTCTGTTTGAGGCAAAGGAGCCTGTGTAGTTAGCAACACAAAGACTAGGGCGAACAGAGGAGTGGGCCAGAACCCAATTCTGTTGCTAAGAATTAGGGCACCTATCTGGGAGGGGGGAGATTTTAATTTTTTTTTCAGTGGTGTTTATGTGTTTTGCATGAATGTTGCCTCTACATGCCACAGTTTCAGAGGGTTGTGGAGCTTGATGCTTGCTACAGCTAAGCCAATGCACGTTAGATGTGTTGCATGCATGGTTGGTGGGCTGAGTGGCGATGCCTGCTCGGTGGGCCTGAACTGTCTGTACATGCTGAGCCAGGGCTGTGGCGGTTCTGGATATGCACCTTGGTGGGACTTCTGGAATCCTGTAAATCTTAAATTGCATGTACCTTTCTGCTCATACAAAGATTGTCTCTTGCATCATGCTGTGACTGAGGTAGTGGAGCGTGCTGATGGGTCTGACCCTCGAAGGCTGAGCAAAGCGGAGTTTGCAAATACACAAACATACTTTTTATTTATAGAGAGTGCACTGAGATTGGCAGACTTGTGCCCAGACAGCCAACCCTTTTAAAAATAATTCTTAAGTCTTCTTAGTATCATCATTACTTTCATAGTTTTAGGAGGATGACAGTTCTTTTTTGGGGTCCAAATGTAGGCCGGACCAGGCATCTAGGGCTGGTTCTTTGCCTGTTTTCCCTTCCTAATGATACTGGGCTGATTGTCTCTTGACTGAACTCTCTGTAGCTGTTCTATTGGTTGGGTTGACCTGGAGAGATACCTGTTTGTTTCCTGAACCAGGAACAGATTACTGTGATTTTTAAAAGCCAGTGGTAGACATGAAGCTGTGATTCAGCATGGATAATAGTAAACATTCAGTAGCAATAGTAAGGTAATGTAATGGTGCTGGGGTGAATACTTAGGGTAGTTAACTGACTTGGCAAGAAATAGCACAGCTATTTTTTTTTTTTTTTTAATATATATACTTAAATTGTTTTTGTTTCCTTTAAATCATACCAGTTCCCTAATATGGAACTATTATAGTAATAATATGCTGCTTTTCTAGCAAAGCACCATAAAGTTATGTGGATGGCATGCTCTAATGTAGCACTGAGCACAGAAATGCCTGAAGCTGGAAATGTGCAAAGGGTTGTCTTGTATGACAGCTATAGAACTGCCTTGCATTTATAGATATTTGTGCATTTTCCACTGCTCAGCAGAGAAATGAGAAGAAAATTTTTTTTACCAGAATTAGGTCTGCTGTTTGCTGTGAATCAGGTGGTTTGTTCGCTGACAGCCTTTCGTGCTTGTCTCATGGTGCTATAACCATAGAGGTGCTAGAGCTTTTTTCCTAAATGTAAGAGGCATGGTGCCGGACCGTAGCCATGGGGATGTAACTGTAAGTTTCGCATAGGCAAAATTGTGAGGTTGTCATAGAACTAATTGGTCAACTGACACACCCACTAGTTATTTAAATGTCAGTGGGCAACAGTCAGTTTAAATGTTCAGAAGCAGGAAAGTAAAAAATGGAACTGAAACACCAAGAAAACTATGTCACCATTTTCCTCTTAAAAATTTATACTAAATTCTTCAAAAGCCTTTTGTCCCATTTTCTCTGTATAGCCCAGTAACTGTACTGATTGGAGCATTTTTGAAAGGCAAACTGTGATGTGAATTTTCCATGGAAGCAGAAATAAAAAAATCAGACTGCCCTTGCAAATGGTTTATGTTGTGTTGTTTCTGGTTTTTGGAAGATATGTCTCTGATTAGCTTATTTATGTATTCAAATGTGTACTGACTTTGCTGTAGAAGGAATAACTGCCTCTTAGGCAAGTTTATGGTTGCATTTGCCCCGATTAGCCTGGCTGATCCCTACATGTTTTTCTAGCGGTGCTGATCAATTATAGCTAAGCACCGCACGCAGAAGATGACTGCAATCTTAGGGTGCAGGAGTCAGGCTGCTGGTGAAATCCTAACTCTGAGGCATTTTTCTCCCTTTAGGAATGTGGGAGAGTAAAGGGGAGTGACATTAATGGTGAAGATGATGGAACCTTGCACATGATGCAGTAATCCTAACAATTTTATTCTTAGATTGGTAGATTTTGGATTACTGATGCTCATGTGAATTGTTAAGCAATATGGCATTTTATGAATTATCCATATTAAAATGTATAAAGGTAAAAATGAAGACCCTAGCTACAAATACGTTTCATGCACTTGTGTTAAGGTTACTTTTGCCTTTATGGCTGTAACTTCCACATCACGTCAGTCTTGCTCCCTGCCAGCCAATCCACGTTAGCATAAATAATGTTGTTGCTTTATTTATCCCTTCAGCAGGAGACTCAGTCTTAAAGGCTTTGGACCAGAGCTGGGAGGAAGTTAATATATCTTTGTGAACAGGCACCTGGACCTTTTATAGGAGTCCTTGTTGTGTTGTTGTTTTTTTGTTTTTTTTTTTTTTTTTAACCCAAATATCGTATTTCCAAAATTTATCCAATTTAAGGTTATTGTGATAAATAACATTACTGCAACTTGTGATTGCTTTATTCTAAAATATGTTTCCATTCTTAAGTGACACATTTTCTTTACTCTCCACATCTCCTGTATGTGGGATAAAGAGTGCTTTTGTCCCCACAGCAGCCTTTCAGTTTGCGATTCAGCCTCACAGTTTGTGGTTCTTCTCAAGCACCGTTGCTTGAGTTTACTGAATTTAGATGTAGACTTTTTGGGAATCTGGGGCTTGCCATCAGTTAGAGCTTCATTTTGTTTTAGGTAGGGCATAGTTACACCACAGTGTTTGCTGTGAAAGCTGAGAATTTTGGTTCTCACCCAAGCTGTCAGTCAACTAGTGTCCAAATAGCCTCTTGTTTTCAGTAGATGTTCCAGATTTTTGTCTCCTTAGTCTTTCCACATTTTTGGCATTCTTACCATTAATATTTTGGGTAGTTGTAATTGCAGCAAATAGGACAGATTACCGCTCTTGAAACTGTTAATTCTTGGTCCACAAACTGTCCTTATGCCAGGTGAATACTTCCCAGTCGTATTAGTGCTGTTTTAATTATTGCTACTTCTCTTTCATTAAAAATAGGTGCAAAGAGTGAAAAAACAGGTTGACTATGCATCTTATAGCATACTGCTAGATTAATTAGATTTGATGTAATGTGGGGAGAAACACACAGATGTGTCTTTATTCAGACATATAGGATCACCTTATTTGTGAAGTGCAGTGATTCACAGGAAGCAGATGAAGAATGTACTGCTTCAGCACCTCTCTTGGGTATCTGGGACAGGAATGTCTGACAGCAAAACAGACTGGTTAGGGAAGCAAAAGACTGCTGATACGTTGTAAATTGAAGAAGAGTCTTTCAAAACCTGACCTTTTAAATAAGTGCATTAAATGCTTTTTGACTAGGTTATCCTGTTTTCTAAAAGCTGCCAGAATACAGAATTAAATTCACCTGCCAAGGTCTAAGTTCTGGTAAACCAGCAATGATAATCCTAGAGTTGTAGTTATCTATTGAACTATCATTAGCTGAGATTAGCCACAAATTATATAGCTGGAACTTGATTATGTCTTCTGTTCAAAACAGAAATATTAAGAAAATAGTTTTACTTGAAGGGTATTAGCATGTAGTCTTTAATTTTTTTCCAGTCTTCAGGTCCTACCATAAATCAATCTCATGTGAAGATAATACACTCTCAAACTCTTAAACTCTAGTTTAAAAAAAAATAAATCTCATGAGTATAAAAATTTCAAGGCTTTTAAAGGCTATTTTTGCAATTATGGGAACCTATCAGAAGAGTAATACATGTGCTTTTTACAGCTATGATTTTTATATCCTTGATGATTAGGGCAATTGAAGAATTGCAAAGAGCAACCTTAATTCCAGAGCTAGAATATGGAAGAAAGTGTCATGTAACTAGATGACCATAGTTATTAGACAACCTTATAAATAGGTAGAACAGACTTTTTTCCCCTCCTCCTTCAGATGCCTTTATGTAATTAGTGCTCTGGAGTATTAAAACCTTGGCTGTTGAGCGAAACATCAGCTGAGCAAATTTAAAACAACATTTCTGAGCGGCTGTGGACCTGCACAGGGAAGGAAGTGTAGGGGATCAAACTGTGAATGCTTCTGATATAGTTGAACAAATTTTTTTTAATCTGAAAACTTTAGGAGAAGGACGAGAATTCCATTTGTTATTTCCCCAGTAGAGTTTATTCTTTCTCTCTCTTCATTTGTGACGCTGTAATCTTGTTGGTACTTCCTTCGTAAGTGAAATTGATTTACTGGAATTTAGATTATTGTATTGAATGCCATTGACCACAGATTTTTCCAGCTTCATGCACAATTTTGTATTTATCTTTTAACATACTTCAGTTTCTGTAGATGAATACTACCTGATCTTTATTCACTGAGGATTTAGAAATGTTCCTTGCTAGAGCCCAGTTTCATTTCTGTCAAAGAGAGTAAGTTTAAACTTACCAGGAAATGGAAGGTTCAAAGAAGGTTCCTTGGCAGGTTGGAGTCTTGTTTTTTTTTTGTTTTTTTTTTTTTTTTTTCTCAAGTGCTAGCTTTGCAAAGAGATGAGGAGAGAATAACAACTAGCATTCTGGTTTTGTTTTTCTTTCTGACTCTGTGTACTGGGGAAAATGTCTGTAGATTTCAGAATATGGAGTCATAGAAGGGCACACATTTTTCTGCCTTTTTCCTGATAGCATTTGCATACTGCCTAAAGGTGCACCTAGTCAACAGGGGAGGATGCTCTCGCAAGGATGATCCCGAGCCAAATGCCAATCATCCAGCCAGTAGGAGGAAGAAATTTTAATTGTCTTCATGTTTATGTTGCTATTTCTTATCCCAACTTGCCTGAACTCTCTCAGGCAATAGACCTATCACTTATTTGGGGTTTTGGGGTTTTGCCTAACTCAATGGATGTTTAATTCTGGGAAGTTAGCAAATGTGCTCACTTCATCTAAGTAAAGTGGTAAAATAGAATAGTTTTTAAGGAATAAATTAGAGCAAATTATTCAGTGTTGGAGTAGCTTGAGCGGCATCTGACTATATCTTTTGTCAAGGACTGATAGGTGTTAATCAAAATGCAGGTAACATCTCCAAAACATAAAAGGCCATTGGCAGGATCATGACACACATATTCTGTGTCAGTGCACGCAGCTCTAGTTTGAAGATGTGTGCACATGGGATGGTTTCCTGCACTGAGAAATGAGATCTCCTGCCTTAATGCTTCTTCCAACTTTTGCATGTTTCTGGTGTTGCTTTGTGTTTTTTTCTGCAATTCATATACGCCAGATGCCCACTACACCTTTTTAGTCGAGTCTCTGGACTGCTGTGTGGTGTTACGGTGTGGGAGAGAGACTAGGATGTTGTCCTTTATCAGTACCAGGGCAGGAGGCTCCCTACTTACAGGACTTAATTGAAAGGTATTTTGTGCTGTAGCAGTCTATGGTTGTCATGTATGCTTTGTTAAGTTACTTTCCTGTCTCATCCATCCATCGCATGACCTGATAGATAGGTCTGATTTTAGGATAGCAGAAAAGAGGTCTGAAAGTTAGTATTACTGAACTAACAGCAGGCTGTTCATTATTATTGTCATCTTTCTTTGCCTTGGGAGTATGAACCATTTCCAGTCTGCCCTGGATCCTTGGCTGCTAAAACCTCTTGGTCACGTATTTTATTATTGTAGGTTTTTATCATGTTGGACAACTACTGTTTGATGGAACATCACTGATTTAACAAATCTTTAGCAGAAGAAGCCCTTGAGTGAGGCACTGAGTATGAAAAGCCATTAGAAAAAACTGTGGTATGTAAAAATACTGTGTCTGGTTGATTCCTGCTCTCAGCCCATTGTGCAGTCTGAATCTGACTAGAGAAATCTTCACGTGTTTAGGGGAAGAAATTTTTGAATAATTTCACATTTCCATTAAAATAGTTTTTGTCACTGACATCAAGTCAGCCTTCCTCCTTCCTGTCACTTCACCTGTCTAATGCTGCATGCCATTGTGTGTCAGTCTAACTGGAAACTACTTTGTAAAGATCATGAATTAGTCCCATGTTGATGCTGTTTAAAAGGAAGAAAAACATGGCAACAACAAACTTCCTACAAATGCTTTTACTCTGTTTACACGCCCAAATCAGTTACTTGGTCTCCATCTTTTCTTTCAAGACTGACTGGTGTGAAGCAGTGGATTCAAGCTTTTCTGCATTGTGAATGCTGTGCTACAAAAGTTTTGGGCTTCTCTCTTCTCACGGTAAAGAAAATGAGGCACTGGAACAAGTTGCCCAGAGAGGTAGTAAATGCTCCATCCCTAGCGGTGTTCAAGGCCAGTGTTGGACAGAGCCTTGGGTGACATGGTGTAGTGTGAGGCATCCCTGCCTATGGCAGAGGGCTGGAACTAGATGATCTTAAGGTCCTTTCCACCCCGAACCATTCTATGATAGCAGCTGTAAACCTCTTGCAATTTGCTTTTGGTATTCTATTGCATGTAACTTACAGATTCAGTATCTCAGTTATGAGAATAGCCCAAACCGACTTAATTCTCAAGTGTTTAAATATTTAACCCAAATAATGTAGAATTAAATAGCACTTACTACTTCCTTATTCTGTATGCCATTGACAAGTTAAGGATAGTAAACCAGCTTTTTCCCTTTTTCTTGTGGATGGGTGGGGAGGGTGGAAAGAAAGAGGCTACTGAACTTTTGAAAACTATGGAAGGAGTTTAGCAAAGTATGCACAAAAATACAGTATTTTCCTTCAGTGTTCTTAGAAACTTTTATACAGAATATGAGTCTACAATTCTTTTATGGCTTCGAAAGCCTTGGCATACTTTGTGTTGTGTGTGACCCACAGTTTGATTAAACAAAGGTATGTGTCATGAAAATTAGTGTGAGGTCTCCTGGCTTTTCTCATCGCTGTTTGAAGGCTTTCTGGGCTGTCAGAGATTGTGAAAGCTGTGAAGAGTAACCACTGATAGATCGTCCAGAGTTTTCATGAGGCAAAGCATTATGTTTTGTGCATTTCAAAGGACTGGATCAACTGGTCAGGAAAAAGTTTATGGAATTTTACTGTTTTGGACAGTTGATGACAAAAAGTGAACTACATTGTCAACTGATACCAGTGGCACACTGTGGGATGACAGATGTATTGCTCTGAATTCAGGTCAGGGTGCTGACATCAACCCAAATATCCAAGGAATTAAATGGAAGAACTCCTGGTTAGATATTGAAAGAATAGTGCCAGAATTTCTCTAGTATCTTAAACTCTGCTCTGCATTTGGTTAATCTGGTATTTTTAGATCTTGGTTTAACTGCAGTGCCCCCAGAGAAGATGGAAATACCTTTCTGGGAGATGGGGGAGGAATTATATTTAATTCTGTTTTCCCCTTTGCTAAGGATGCCTAACTGAATGTAATTTTAAAGATTTTTTTTTTCTTAATTCCTATCTTTAAATCAGAATGCTCAGTTTGACATCATCGTTTCCACTGCAGCCAAATGATCTCACAAAGATATTTTGAAGGAAATGCAGTAGGAGTAAATTTAATGTTTTAATGAAACTGTTATTGCTTTGTGCAAATATATGTAGTGGAATAGACTCACAGATGAGAAGCCTAAATCATTCAAACTAAAATCAGAATGGTTTCTAATTAAAATGTATTAAAATACTGGAAATGTTTCCGCAGTTTCTGAAGAAGATGAGAAGGTTTTAATTATTGTTGTCAGGTATCTTACAACTTTTGCAAATCATGGAGAGTTATTGTGAACTCTTTAACAATTTTGACTGAGTTGCGGCAAGTCAGTGGCAGATAAACCTTTAGTATTACCGTCACTGCCTTACATAAATGATTTAGATCTCCATTAGATTATTTGATATTCCCATATGAAACTGCGAATTTCCAAGCACTCTTTTTGATAGGTTCAGCTTTCTGTTTGGGTCCTTAACAAAGATTAAAGCCAGGTTGAACGGGGCGTTGAGCAGCCTGGTCTAGTGGAAGGAGCCCACGGCAGGGAATCGGAACTGGATGATCTTTAAGGTCCTTTCCAACCCAACCCATTCTGTGATTTTGTGAAGTGCTCACAGTGGCCTGTGACAACTGTGTAATCTGCTAAAATTTACACACAAAACATTTGTTTATTGACCTTTGAATTGTAAAATAAAATGTTAAACTGCCTTTACTTTGTAATTGCCCTTTCGGCAGGGTGATGGACTATTAATTTTAAACTGAAACACATATGATGGCAGTCAAAGGGTGATGCCATTGCCTGCAGGCAAAAGAAGAGTATGTTTGCAAGCTCATATTTTGGCATATGTATTTTGAGATGACAGGTAAAAATTTTCAAGGGGAAGACAGATATTTTGTTACGTGAAAGTCTAGGTTTTCCATAGTCAGGTTGACTGGGAAAATCATGGTTATTTGGGAAAGGTGGATAGTTACTTTGACTACTTTAGCTTTCACATAGTATGTCCATGCACCTCATGACCCAATACTCAACTGTGCTGAGTGCTGTACAGATGAAAAATAAAAGAAAAAAGAATATTATCTCTTTCCTTATTGTTTTAAGTAGCATGGTGTTATTATTTGCCCAAGTATGTGATGGATTTCTGCTGTGATTTTCGTTAGCTCTGAGGAAGGGTTCCTGACCACAGGTCTTAAGATTTTCTTTGAGTCTCATCATTTACAGCCTTCACTAAGTTTGCTTTGTGTGTGTGATGCTGTTTCCTTTCTGCAGTTGTGTTTTGTTCTTTTTAAGGTAGTAGAATTGGATCCATGCAAACATAAGGATTCATGCCCCCTCCCACATCCTTCCCAGCTCTCGGAGCTGCTGAGGTGTAGCATTTTGAATAGAGTTGAATAGATGGATTTTAGAATAAATAGGATCTTGAAAAGTGAACTTCTGTGTTCAAAGAAGAAAACGCAACACGAAAACAAAATAACATTTGACTGTCAAGTTATTCCTACATAATTCCTGTCACGCAATTATTAGTCAAGACATGTAATGTATAGGAACTTTTCTCCAGCACATTTCCTTGCTTATTCGCAAGCATGAAGTTGCAAATAACAGCAGTTACTCTAGCAACAGTTTGAGACAGACCTTTCCGCAATTTATAGGCATAGATTGCACATCCGTATAATTTTTTTTCCTTATCACGGCATTAGTAGCTGTTTTAAGAGCAGATCATTCTGTTATGATATCCCTGTATGGCACTGCTCCAGGTTTGCTTTCTTCAAAGGGTAGCAGGATTTTGTTTATTGCTGCAAATGATCCTGCTCACTCACTGGGACCTTGTGCCACAGTATAACTTCCATTGCATTGACATCCAGGAATCATGGTGAAACCTTTTATAACACTGTTCAAGGTGTCTTGGAACCTTGAGCACCAGGAACATAGGGACTTTGGAGAGCCTTGTAACTTTTTTATGTTCCATTCAGTGATGGCTCTCCCAGAGCTCACTCGTGCTCTGCGCAGCTGTGAGATAATGCTTCTTGAAGGTGCCACCTTGTGAGAACCATGCTGTTAGACAACCTTCTGTCTTAATTGTGGTTTACCTGTTGCTTAATCCTGGTCCAAATACATGTTTTATGCTAATAACATTGGGTGCCAGATAAAATTAATGATGCTCTAATAGTCTGCCACTTCTCCCGAACGGTTTTTGAGTGATAACAGGTATCTAATCATACTTCTTTAGGAACTGCTTTTGATCTTGCTGTTACGCTGGAGAATTTTCCTATCCGTTGCTTCTTTGGGTGAGGTGACTATTTTCCTGCCAGATGTAAGCCAGAAATTTAGCTCTAGAAGGCAAATTGCCAGCACTGGGATGACTGTTTTTGGAAGACAAACGTGAGGAAGTTGATATCTTGAGCTTATGGCCTGTACATTGGTTGTACAGTATCACTGTTTGTTACATAACAAACACTGGGAGAATCAAAAGGGAGCATCGATAAACTGGGCTGAGGTAGCCACTAAATATGTTTCAGTAGGTTGACATTCATCATGATAAGCTATGCCTTTGTTTCTGAAAGATGTAAGGAAGCAAAAGGAAGAGCAAAGTAAGAGTGTTAGCATCTGTCATCCCATCCATTTATGGTGAGCAGGAGGGCTTTTTTTGAAAAATACCCATGAGTTAATGGAAATGTCATTTGATCGTTCACTTTAGCAGCTCATATGGAAATAAACTGTTTTATTGAAGAACCCCTAATATGTGTAATTACTGCATTTCTGAAAGTGAGTAGTGAGCTCTGGTTTGCTGAGATACATTGGGGTATGTTAATATTACATAATCGTCATAGCAAAGTAGCTTGCTTATATATCTTTGGATCACAGTCCTGATGATCATCTGAGTAACAATGTGTTGTAGAAGAGCTGTGAGACAGTAGGGAATATTACTTTGAGGAAGAAGATGGACTGGTACATTCAGAGTACTGTAGCACTTTATCATAGATAGGTAGAGAAAGTGAAATGAATGGAAAAGCTGACCTTTTTCTGATATTTCTGATGGCAACATGAAAAGTGAAAGAGGAATTTCTGGTTTTCACAAAGAGTTGGTTTTCAGGTTCAGTTTCTCGCTGTAGTGTAGTACATCATGTTCTGTTGTAGGAATGACAGCAGTTGCTTCTATGTCCTACTCCAGAGGCTTACTATGAACTAATAGTCCACTTTATTCCTAACTGCATCTTCTAATACATGCTTGAAGTTTGGAGTGGATAGTATTGGTCACAGTATAACTCTTGTTAAACAATTTTGCTGAGCAATGGCAGAGCCTAGCTACTTTTACCTAATCATTGGGCTAGTTTTATAGTCTGGTCCCTCTGTTTTCTGGGTCTTTAAGTAGGAAAATTGTAGAAGTACACAGTCTAAATGTATTTTAGCATTAATTAGCTATCTTTGGAAATTCTCGTAGCAGTTTTCCTTAAGATATATACTGCTCCCACCTTGGTTTCTCTACCTGCTTGGAAGCATTGTGCAAACTGAACAAGCATTTTCCTATGTGTATGTGATCAGTTTCTGTGCAAAAATGCTATAGTTTATTGGGAATCTCCTTGCGTGAGAGCCATCTTATGAGCAAGCCAGCTGCATTTGCTTTGGGACTTTGAAAGCAGGATCAAAGCTAGCAGGTAATTGCCCAATAAAGTATGTCTGTTAGCTTTGATGCACTTGGGGGAAGTGAGGCTTCCACTTACCATGGTGCAGAAACCAGACTGGGAATTGCCCGGAGATCTATAATTGTGACAGAGTGAAGATGGATGTGAATATTTTTGCTTGGGATTTGCTGTCTCTGTTAGCTAGCAAATTTTGTTCTGCTTCAGCGTTGTGTTGGGTAGACTCATAACAACTGTCTGGCTTCAGTTGTGTTCATTCTGTATTTCTGTGCACTGAATTGGGCTGTAGGATCTGAGAAGACTTTGTTGATTAGTATTAGTAACATAGCTTAGCTTAGCTAGGCGTTATTAGACAAAGGAATGCAGTAACTGCTACTTAGGGTAGGGTTACTCTTTTGCAAAATATTATGTTCAACTCAGGATGAGAACTGTTCCTAGTAAATAAATGGTTCTCAAGGCTGGATGTGCGCAGACTGATAAGACTGAGTGTACCTACTTAGTAGTTACTAACTTCTTTTACAGTGCTTCTTACCCTAAGCCTTAGGTAGGTATGCCAAATGCCATCTGATTATGTTGTCCCGGGAGAAATACTCAGCTTACCATTAGGGAGGTCTGGGAAGAAGGTCTTTTTGATCTACATTCTGTGCCAGCTCTCATGGCAGTTGCCTGGTTCCCTATTTAGTGAGCTGATCCACAACTTGCTTGCAAACTTCCCCATGATGCTGAGTTCTCTGTAGTTGGCTTTCCATTGCAGACCACAATCAAGTTCTTTCACTTGGATTCTGTCAAGCAGAAGGAACAGCAGTGCTTTTCCTGAAGTGAGAATATGTTGAAGCATGTTGGGCTAATGAAAAATGGTTATTTGGGCAGCTGAAACAGGAGGCAGTGCCCTGGGCAGGTGTTGGTGCAGAACACTTACAAGTTTTGATGCTGTATATAATTATGGAAAATGACCAAGGGGAGTTGTTAGGTTAGAAGAATGGTTGTGTGTGTTTGTGGTAGTATTATTGTAAATATGGAAGAAGTGCAATTCTCATCTAAGTAAGCAAGTTAGTTGTATTGCAGTGCAAACTGGAATGTTGTTTTAGCATAGTACTTACACAATACTTACAGATTTCTGGTCTGAATTCAGACTTGGCCAGCAACTGCGCTTTAATTGGTTTCCAATATTCCAGTCATTAATTTAAACAAGAATGTAAGGTCAGGCCCTGGTTTGATCTCCTTTGGAGTCACACATTTTGAGTGTATATGTATACTTTTAGCCAGAAGGAAACATTATGATGATCTAATCTGACCTTTTACATAAACTGGGCCACATGTGTTTTTGTGTTACAGGTGGACTCAATAACTTGTGATGAAACCAAAGAGTACCTCTAGAAGACATGAGGTTTCAATCTTGATTTGGAAGTCTTTTAGTGGTGCCAAATACATTGTGTTCTTTAGTTGTGTTTAGGAATGGAAGAACTTTTAAAAATAATCTGAATTTCAACATGAGGCTACTAGAGCTTGTGATCACTTGTAATAAAACATGTTCTCTCTTACTATGTTCCTGTAGATAGTGTTCTCTAGAATTAAACAGACTGAGCTCACCAGTGCCTGGCAGTGAGGCAGTCCTACTACCGTCCCAGTTCTGTACTTGGAGAAGGGCTAGTCTCCAGCATCTTACCAGCTCACTGTCAGGAGTTTTGAAAGGGAATGAGGTAGAGGGGGACATACATACCTCTGTCAGCTTTCACCTTCACACTTAAGCTCTATTCAGATTAATGAGGAATAAACAATATAAGAAATATTTATCTCTTTATCTTTGACTGGGACTTGCTGTTGTCCCAGTAAGCCTTCTGAAATACTGTAGCAAATCCCAAGTATTCCTGGATCCCAGTCATCTTTCTGCTCTATCCAAGTGGTGGCTACTAAGTGGTCTTTACAATAAGGTGAGAAGGTCAGACATTTTATATTTGCCATTAGGTTAATGCTATATTGGCATTTATTCTAATTTTCCTACTGACCTTATTCTCTCATGCCCGCTCATGATGTTGTTCTTTACTGGATGGAGCACACTCACTGCTTTATTCATTCTTTTGTAGCTTTTGATACCACTTACTATCTGACAGCCTGTTGTTTCTGTCTTGTGTATGACAAATATATTAATAGAGTTGATTGGAAATGTAATATAATTTTCTTTGATTGCCTGTAGATTCTGTTTTCTTGTGTTTTGTTGTAAAGTTATATTTTTCTGGGAAGAGTCTGTTTGCATTTGTTGTTGAGGATGAAAATGAGACTGAAAATGCATGTCAGTATAAATTGAGCATAAGTCAACAAGGAGAAAAGAGCTCTGCTGGAGAAAATGGGCTGAAATTAAGATCAAGGTGCAAGGGAGTCTAAGGATATAAACAGCTCCAGTGTGCAAATCAACCCATGTTTTACTGTCCCTCACTTTTACAGAGCTTTCCCTTTCTTTGTGCACCCTCTGTCTCCCTTTGCTGAACATCATTGCTAATGGGAGGGATTCAACATTTTTAGATTCAGTTCTTATATTGCCTATGCTGGCTTGTTCTTCAGATACATTATAATGCACATATACACCTAGTATGTTGGCTAACTTTGAAGTATCTACCTTTGGAATAAAAATCCCTGCTGACGTCTTCTGTACATTATCCCAGTCTTTTCCGTAGCATGTCCTGACCTTGTTATAATCCTGCACTTTAGTTTCTGTACTCCCTGTTGTCTCTGTTTTTTTTTTTTTAATACATGTTGGTTGTTGGAGAGCTTTCTTCACTGAACCTTACTTAATGAAGGTTACTGGGGTTTTTTGAAGTGTTAGTGTCTGTTACAAATCACCTCTTTGTAAAGAGCAGTAACACATTATTTCCCTCAGATCTGCTTTATGAAACGCGTCTTCACGCAACTCATGCCTACCAGCTCATATTGGTTTTACCTCAGGCTGGTTTTTGTGTTTAGAGATAAGATAAAGTAAAAAATGGAGAATTCTTTCTAGTAAGAAAATATCACCTAAGCCCAGTTGTATGAAAATCAGTAAATATCACCTGAGTTGACTGAAGGAGAAGCAGCTTGTGTCTGTGGGTCGCTTGTCAGCAGGCATGCTACCTGTTGGCTTGCAGTCTTGTTGGCATCCGGTTACTTAGCCCACCTTCAGCGGCTAACGTAAGTGGGAACACTTTTCTGAATGGTATTGAAAGCAATATTTTGACCTTTTCCAAAAGAGAAATCTGCTAGTAATGCCTGTCATCGGGATCGGTTCTTGTGTCTGTGTGTGCAGCTTCACCTTTGCCTACAGCTGGGGGTGGATGAAAGGCTAAATTACGTACTTCTCCTCCTAGCCCTGTGTGGCTGCATGAGCATCAGTCCTCCAGAATCTGTAACATAACCTAATAGAGGCTCTTTTCCTTAACTGGAGTCAAGCAAACCTTTCAAAATGGAGATTGGTGGATGACGCATGAACAAGCCAGTTAACATGGTGCTAACCATTTCCTTCCTCTCCTATGTCCTGGGAAATGGAAGAGTGTGGAAATAGACCGTGGGAAATGGAAGGAAGCCATGGTCCACAGCTGCTGCTTTTGATGCCTGTCTGCAGTGCCTCAGTGCATTCATTGACCTGGCTAGCTTCAATATATATCAGTATATGGTTTGAAAGAATCTTGCTGTTAAAAAAAAAACCATGAGAAGCCCCCCATAGTCAAAAGGGGGCTGAAAAATGCCAGCTGGGTTCTGAGCACATTTTGTCTCCAAAGTTTCTCCAGATTGTTAATGTCAGTGAAACTAAAGGAAAAAGAGTAAGTTCAGTTACCAGTGTGTACTCTTTTACTTTGTTTGTCTCATCCCCAGTTTCTTTAGGCTTAGATTTCTGGGATAGGATAAAATTTAAACTTTAAGGCAGATGAAGTGTGATGCTGATATATTTTTTGATGGCTAAAGGTCTTTGGAGCATCTTTTGTTTGCCTATATAGTGGCAAGATTCTGGATTGCAGCAGTATAGAAATTTTGGGGTATTTTCTTTCCGCAAAGTTCCCAATTGTTCTAGAGTGCCAGATTTTTACAAATGGGTTTAGATTAAATCTCTGCTTACTACACAGTGGTTGCATTTAGGGCAGCTTGTACTTTAGAAAATACACTTTTTTAGATTCACAGGTTCACAATTACACTTTGATTTTTTGCAACTGCCACCGCTCGGATTTCTGCACAAACACAGAATTGGAGCTCCAACTGTGGACTCTGTCAGTTGAGTCCTAGTATCCCAAAATCTTCGTTCGCGAAGTCAAGCCATCATCAGTATAACTTCAGGTGGGGTTTTTCCCTTTTAAAAAAACAAAACCCAAGCTTCTGAAATTTTTTAAGAAACCTTATTACTATGCTTTTCTTAAAATACTCTGGGTTTTTTTGGAGAGAATGTTGTCTTTTTTTTTTCCTTTTTCTTTTTTCAGTTTTTAAATGACCCATTTAGAGTGAGGAAAAGCTTACTAAAGATTCTTCGTTAAATTTATGTGTGAGAATATGATGCTGTTGTAAAGACTTGAACAGCTTCCTACCATTTTCTGCAGTACTCTAATGTGCTACTAGAAATGCGCTTGCAGTCACATTCACCTTTTATGGTCTACCATTGCTCTGGAGAGTCCAGAGAAGTAGGAGTCAGCTTTTATTGACAATGTTTCTGATGTTTAGTTCTTAGGTGAGGGTAAGATTTTACGTCTTGCCCTATGGCTGTTTGTTCTCCATTACAGAGTCATTTTTACAAGTTTTCTTTAAAATGCAGGTTTGCTTACAAAGTAATTTTTTTAAGAAATTAGAAATAGATTGATGTGCTGAATTGACTTATCAGATGATTGTTACTATGTTGGCAAGCAAGATTTTATCAAAGAATCCTGAAGGAGGAAAGGGAAACTATAGCAGGCACAGACCGAGGGAATGAATTTACTTAATGCCAAAAGCAGCAAATGAAAGGCATGGTATGTCAACAAATTAAATACTGATGGGCTTACTCCATAGTGAATATAGAATATTTCTTAATTCAGTATTTTTTTTTGGGAAAAAAAATTATTACATTGGGTTTCTGGTGCTGAGTGTAACTTAGATTTTAGCTGGGGCTGCCTAGTTGTCTGATCTGCAGAAGAATCTAAATGATGTACTTTCTAAATTTACCTCATCAAAAAGGTCTGCACTGTAAGTTTAAATAGTTTAAAATGTTGCAAGTAGGAGGCAGAAGTACCAATAAACCAAATAATTAAATTGGAATTCAGACTTTTAGGAAGTTGCTTTTTTTGGACAAGTTTGTAAGTGTGAATATTTTATTCTTACCATCTATCAGTTGGGGGCTGCATATGGTACTCTGAAATCCTTAGATGAAAGATGCTGGAAGTATAAAAATCCATATGGTAAAAAATGGTATAATGCGGAATCCCAGCAGAGAGGTATGTTGGAAAGATTTGATACTTGAATGTCTTTGTGACTTGTTAATGTGTGCTTGTTTAAGAATTGCAGGGTTGCATAAGGGAAGCACTTACAACAAAAATGTTGAATAACAGCATAAATGTGAAATGAGTAAAATAAGCATGGCCAGCTAAAGCAGTACCTAATTTATCTAAGGTGATCGTTTATTTTCATCACTCGTTCTGTTGTTTGAATGCTTCCTTTTAAATGACACTTTGACATCTTTTGTGTAAATTACGCATATTGATGTAATTGTATTTACTTGTAGGTGGCTCAAACCAAGAGAGCTGATCCAGCTGAGTTGAAAACAATATTTTTGAAGGTATGTATAAAGTAAATATTTTACTCCTTCTGCTTAAATTTTTCATATCTTTTGCTCTGTTATTGCAGCATACAACTCTTGATAGCTTTTCCAACCATTAATCATTGACTGTATTATTACCATGTTAGACTTAAATACCATTATCAGAATTGAACAATGCTCACCAAGAAATCAGATACATTCCTGAGTGATTATTGTATTGACTCAGAAGAAGTATTACTATCTTAGAAAAAACCCTCATTGTTCAGAGAATGTGGTGGGAGTTTCAATATTGTTCCTACATGTGGTAAAATGTTCATATAGACACCTTGCTGTTAGACCACTTGGTAAACTTTTTTCTCCCATGCTTTCTTCCTTATTTCCTTCCTTCAGGGTTATCTCTGCTTCTCTGAATAGTAGAAGTGTTGGGAAGATCCCCTTGTGAAGTGGTGGCTGTATTTATAATTTAACTAAAATTGCACCTGCATTGGCCTGCTGTAGAAGTATTTGAGTAAAGAAATTACTCCAGTACTTGCTTGTATATTTGAGAGAAGGGTGCTATAGTATTTTGCTGGAAATTGGCTTTTTTTGACCTATTTCCTAAATTTAAATTCCTAAATTAAGGAATTGAAATATTCCTAACCTTCCTAAGGTTTACTAATACAGCATCTGTATTAGTTTGGTAGTCTGGTATGAAAAAAGTGTATCGAAATTGGTGGGCCTGGAGAGTGTATATGAAGTGAGTGCCACAGTGCTACAGGGGGCTGTTGCATCTGTATTATATCTATGAAGGTGTTTTGTTCCTTAAGAGAGCTCATATTTTTCCAAGTTCCTCCCCCCACCTTCCCTTTCCAGCTTCATGCCCCACTCTCCATGTACTTTTTGCATGTTTTCCATTGTCCTTTGTGAGCTATTATTAACAATATGTGTAGGTGTCGCTATGTATGTTGCCAGTTTTTATAGTTTTATCATATACTGTCAGTATTTATAGCTCTGAAATCAGATTTTCAGTTGAGAAAGCCAGGATTTAACTTACTGAGTCCTGGAACATTGTATCTGTCAGAAGAGCAAAAAAACTTGAAAAAGAATGGGGTAATCTCAGAGATAAATGCGTGAAGAGCAGGAGCAAGGCAGCAAAAAAGGCAGACAGGGAGTAGACTGCTGACCCAAGAAGATGGTAGCGTTGAGGAAGGGAATAAACACAGTAGAGAGAAGCCTGGTCCCTTTTTGCAGTATGAGGCAGTGCTCAATTGTGGTGGGGCTTGGTTGGTTGGTTTGTTGGTTTGCTGAGAATAGTGTGAAAATTGTTTCCTACCTGCCTGTGGGTATTCACCTCACTTGTGTTTCTGAAGATTTCTACGTCAGTTGAAGAATTAAAAAATATGATTGCCAGGTAGGAATGGTACTCTCTGTGAACCTGTCAGTTTAAATAAAGGTGGTTACAGTCAACTGTTAGGATATTTAGTACATCAAACCCACAATAAAATGTTTGCAAATCTTATTTTAAAATGGGGTTGAACTGGTTAATGCTTGACTATCTAAAATGTATGTAAATAAGTTACCAAGAAGCCATTAAGTACTATTGTATAATATCAAGTTCTCTGTGGGTATAATTGCCAAAGTGGGGAAAAATACAATTGTGAAGAACCATTTTTTTAATGTCTCTCCTCCAAAAACCAACAGAATTTATGTTTTTCTCTTTTTGTTATGATAATTTCCAAGAGTAACTCTACTTTTTCTAAGTCGTCTACCATAACCCTTTAGAGATTAGATTTTAGTCAAAGTGATCAAGCTGACATTTTCCAAGGTCATTTTCTATACGTAGTATAGAGTACGTGATTGGATTTCAAATACACTTGAGTAAATCACAATGACAAGAAACAGGGGGACACTGAAACCTTGTGCTGTTTTCTGTTATTGAGTGCCCTAGCAGGGGGTTAGCCTGGATGAAAAAAATGAAATATAGAAGCATAGGCTGTCTGACTTATTTGATTTGTTTCTCAATAGCAGCTGTGTTAAAAGTTTCAGAGACTGGGATTCTGAAAGGTTCTGTCTCCTTGCAAATCATTACATTGGAATCAATTGATCTGCTAGTTCTCATAAAAGTATACAATTCAAAATTCCTTGCAGTGTATCAACTAGAATGCTTGCGTTACAAGGAGCGCCTATTGAAACAGGAATCCTTAAATGCTAACCAATATATATAGATGCCAAAGCAAGTTATGTTTTGTTTGGGCTTCTTTCTCTGAAGCTTTGTTTCTTGAATATATTGCTGTATCTGAAGACTGTATTTATATAGCACTGAAAGAAAATATTCTACTTACTGTTACACTTTGGCATCCCTCTGAGAGTTATATACCTACAGCAGGTATAACGGTACTCTGCAAGCAGCTGCGTGGTGGTGTGAAATGAAAACTGGACAGTTTCCTTCCCTTAGCAGAGCCATAGCAACGTGAAACAAAACATGTGTCTTTGAAGTATACTACAAAATAGCAATAGGCATCTAATTTATTTACTACTGCAATGTGAATAATACTTTGTGGGGAGCTGCAACAATGTTTTGTCATCCTACCTTGCCTTAGGAAGAAAAAAAGAAATCAGCAGCTGTTTCCCTGTGCTCAGTGCACATCTGTCATCCCAAGACAGACCTGTTTCCCTCAAAACTAACGCATGGTTCTGCAAATGTTGCCTGGGATTTCTTCCTCTTAATTATTGTCCTTATCTTTTTTCTTTGATTAATTAAAAAGCATTTCTGGGTTGATTTCTGATTTACCCTGTACAAGAAGTGAAGGCTTTAAATTTGAGCGATGACTGAGGAATCAGTGTAAGGGTGGTATGAAAGGCAATTTCATTTATTTATCTTAAAAATATCTTAACATGCTTTTTCCTTGGTATATAACATGTTACTGGAAGCTTCCCTTGGGAGCAAACACACTTGGATCTGTTGATAGCTGTTTTCTGGAGTAGTGTGCCATTAGCTGTGGTATAAAGCAGGAATAATGTACGCCAGGAGTGTCTGGTAAGGTGTTGGACCTCTTTTCTTGTTTCTGCAGTGTGCTGAGCTGTCAAAGGTCTTGTTTGCTGTTACATTTTTCTGCAAAAATGCTGTTCTCTGGTCTCCTTTCAGCAGTTCGACCAAGGAGGAGTATCTGTAGGTTCTCCTTTACTTAGGGATCAGTCGTAGCTGAAGGTGATGCTGTGTTCCTCCAAAACAGCACCCCCAGGTGGATAGTCTTGTGGGATCGTTGACTCCACTAGCACTGCAGTATCTAAACCGGCTTTCTCATCCCGAGGTAGAATGGCTACACAAAGGAATTATTTCAGATAAATAAGACATGCTGGAGTATCCTGCTGCTGTCAGTCTTCCAGTGAGCCTGAGATGCCAAATCCATGTATTCAAACGTGCGTGTGCTTCTTGTTCTACTTCAAAAAAACATTTGGTATTGGAGCATTTCTAGACTGCCATGGAGAAATTGTTGACATGATAAACAAAAAATAATGTGTTTGCCACTCTTCTGTCTGGGAAGCCAAGCCTTCAGCTGCTTGAGTATTCCCCACTTACTCCTTCCTGTTTGGGTGTAGTGGGTGTAGGTTCTTCAGAACAGGACTGTCATCTACTGTAACATAAGCCTGCTCCTGATTGGGAAGTATGGTGGTGGTAATAAATGCCTGAAGAAGGATGTATCTGAGGCACTAAATATTGTATTCATTTAACAGTATGCAAGTGTGGAGAAGAATGGCGAATTCTTCATGTCTCCTAATGACTTTGTCACACGGTACCTGAAGATAATTGGAGATGGTTTGCCTAATGCAAGCACTGTACAGCTCCTTGCAGGTGTGGTGGATCAGACAAAAGATGGGTAAGTGTTTTTTGTGGTTTTCTTTTTTGCTCCTTCTGTTTTTCTGTTGTTCATGTGAAAAACACAAAACCATTCTTCTAGAAAAGTCTGATCCCTGAAGGGTGGTGGGGTTGGGTTTTGTTTTGTTTTTGGTTGGTTCCCGGCTCCCCACCTCCCCCCACAGATACATAAAGGAATACAGTTTCCTTTAAGTGGAAAGAGTAGAAACAAGGGTTTGGGCTGCAGGTACCACTTAGCTGAGCAAAGCTTTTTCTGTCTACTATGTATTTTTAGTTCACTGAACCTTTCATGTTTGTTGGCTGGCTCCCCTAACTCCTGCTTTTCTTTCCTTCTGTCAGTCTTTCTGTCTCTGTTTACTTTGTGTATCTGTCACAGGTGCATTCAAATAGCAATCCAAAATAAGTTTAGATGGTGTAGGAAGAGATCATCCAATAAAGTGCCCCTGCTTTGTTTTGCTGTAGCACTGTTAAGGGTTTTTGCCTGTTTTTTCCCTTAATAGGGAGGAGGAGCACATAAGGTATTTAGGGAGCCACTTTGCAATTTTGGGAAGACAGCAGTAAAGTTGGTTGCACATGGTTTGCATTTGAAAGGCTGACTTTGCCAATAGGCAAGATTAGCTACCCCTCCATCTTCCTCCCCCCTTCTTTAATGAAATCCTAGCTTTTGCTTTTGGTATTTGCCCAGGCAAGCTGTCTTTTCACCCTTATGAATGCATTTTTTGAACCCTGCCTTTAAAATATCCTTAGAGAAACTTTAGAATAATTAGCTATGGACTTAAAGTCTATAGTTGTGGTAGTTTTAGAAACCAGAAAACTTCAGGCATGACTCATATTGGTGGTTGCAGCGAGTTAAAATGTAAGATAAATAAAGCATGACAAGAGAATGCAGGCTTCCTAGGGAACAGATGCGTGCATAACTGAGAACTTTTGCAATAGTTTCTGTGCTCTCTTTTCTAAATGAGAGCACGGCTGCTCAGCTGGCCTCACGTAACTGACAGCTGGGCACCTTAAACCTTGCAGGTGAGTTAATGTGATGATTGTTACACCTGGTAAAAGATTTATGTAGGAGGTTATATTGATAACACCGATATGATGGCAGCAAGAAAGTGGTGGCTTCAGGGAGTGCTTGACTGAAAATGTTAAGCATTTCTCAGATTTCTTCACTTGGTTTGATGCCTGCAAAAATGGCATTTTCCAAATTGCACGGCTTCAAATCCATTTTGTAATAAGAGGATTGAGAGTATAATCCATACCTTGTGATTTGAATCTCCTTCACAAGCAGAAGCGGGTGTTAGGAAGAGTGAAATGTAAAACTGTAGCCTATGTGAACTTGTTGACAAGTTGGGATTTCATAACTTGGCATGATCTTGTAGGAGTTTTGCGGTGTAGTGTTGAGGCTTCTAATTGATGCTTTCTACCATGGGTAAGGTCTGTTTCTGCAGCGCAGGCTGTGCAGTGACAGGGGACTGCATGTTCCTAGCGTGTCTTTGGAGAGTTTCTTCTGGTATTCAGGCTGTCTTCTTGTTTAGCTGCTTCACTAATACTTGAAAGAATGGGAAAGTTCAGAAAGGGATTAGCATCATCTCTCCCATTGTAGCATTTTTTGCCATGTGGCCAGGCATGTACTTTGTTCTAGTGGTGTATAAAGTAATTTGCAGGGTGATCGTGTAAAGCAAGGGTCAATCGCTTTTTGGTTCCTGGCATGAAATCTAGGGATGACAATTGGATCTACTGGTCTCCTATTGAATTCTTTCCAACTTGGCAGCCCATAGCTTCTAAAGTGAGGTACAGAACTGCTTTTGTCAGTGTTTGTTTTTGATAGGCTGGTACGTACGTATTTAGAGACTTACACGTGTTTAAGGTCTGAGAATCTGTTCAATAATTCAGCTTTATTTCTAGCATAAAATAGAAGGTAGCTTGCAAGAGCAGTGACAAGTTAATTTTGTTACAGTGTTAGTGGCTTAAAGTAGTGTGGTTCTGAAATTACTGCTAGGATATTTCTAGAAGCATTTATCCACTGTCTTGGATCCCTGTTTTACTCTGAAGAAGCATCTGTTCTTCATGACTGGTGAGCACAACCACTTTTCAGTGAAAGGGTCTAAGCCCAGAATCACTAGGGTTGTTCCTAGCACTTTTACAAATGCTTTTTAATTCCATCTAATTTTTGTGAGAAGTTAGGTATAGGTACCAAATGTAGTCAGTGAGAAATACTAACATGGGTAAATTGCATTGGTGAAAGGCAGACAGCACAAGAACTTCTGACTCATCAGCAGAGCAAATACATGGGCAAAGAGTTGCTTACCCCAGAGCTGAAGAAATGCTGACTGTGAAGTGTAAAGAGCTATAGCTGTTATATACAATCTCTGGCTTCTTTTGAGAAAAGGAAATGCTTTTGCTACTGATGGCTGGAGAAGCCTGTCAAAATAGTTGATCGGTAATAACATAGATTTTCATGTGGCTGTAGTTTGTATGAAAGAGGCTTAAGATCCTTTACTAGTTCCTGGTCTTAAGTTTCTAATTCCTAGTTTTATTTAAAAAAAAAAAAAAACAAAACAAAAAAACCCGCACTTTACTTGGCTTCAGCTGGATCAGAAACTCCCCCCAGATACAGTGCTTTTCTCAAGGCCTATCAGGAATAGGCCAAGCATTTTCCATCCTGCCTACTGTAACATACTGGTTTTCAGTCTTTTGTTGTAGTTTCAAACATCTATCTAACAAAATAAGTATTTACTGCACATACCTGTTTGGACTAAAGTAACTAACACTTTAGTGAGAAATACTGTGTGCTTTATTTTTAGGAAGGACAAGCTACTCAAAAAAACCACTTGGAAATGCCAGCATTTTCTGATACTGTTGGATATAAATTTATCCTCTAATGCGCAAATTTACACTATACTTAGTTTACCTAGGTTGTAGCGTAAAGTAATAGATGCAGCTTCAATTTGTGTCCCATTATGTTACCATGTTTAAATTGCTGATACAGTTAAAACATATGTGTTGATTCTGCAGAAACCTCTTCATCATTGCGTTTGTATGTATTATTAAAGCAGGTAATGGCTTTTTTTCTTTGCATGGCTACATGCAGACTTTCTCTGGTGGGAATGCATCATGTCTGCCTGGTGCCTAGATAGCATGGGTGTGAGTGCCAAAAGAAGCAGCATGGAAGAAAGGAGAGAGTAGTAAATAGTGGTTTTGCTGCACCATACCCAGTTATCGTGTTTGGTCTGTAGCTCTTGTGTGTGGATGTTTTTGAAATATCAAGATTCCAGCCTTCCTGAATAAATCGTGCTGTACTGGCACTGATAATGAGGGTGTGAAGGTGAAGGAAGCCTTTGACCAGTTGGGTAGGATATCTTCAAGATAGAAGTGAAATTTTGTAAACATTTTTGCTTCCCCTTCTTTGTGCTATTAAAATCACTAGGCTTTTCTCTGCTTTCGTAACATAAATGAGCATTTGTTTAGGTAGATAAAATAACTCCTAAGTAGTATATTGAAGTCCATGTTAATATGTGCTGTTTAATGACACCTAATGATATTCTGTGAAGGGTTGTGCTAAACCCAAAATGGTGATGCTAAACTGGAGAGAAAATGTGTTACCCAGGCAACTACCCTTGTGCAGTATAGAGAAGTGAGCATATGGCTATGTAGTACACATTATTTCAGCATCTTTAAGCATTAAGAATCACACGTGTAATTGACTGTGAAAAATTACTGCTCAGTTACTGTATTGTATGGTCATAATAGAAGTAAATGAATACGTCGTTGTTAGAATAGATCTGTTGGGAATCACTAGCAGGCTAGTCTACTTAGGGAGCAAAAATACAATAAGAAGAAAATAGCTGGTTTAATTAACATGTAAAAATTGGGTTAATTTGAATTCAGCTGGCACAGCAGATATTAATGTCTCTTCTTTAACAATCTGGCTAGAACCACACAATTTGTACACTTTTAATCTTCCTAGTACTATGAATAATGGTTTTTAAAAATGGATACGGGGTTATTTTATCTGACTTATTAGTGGGGGTTATTACTCGCAAGTGCTGACAATGCTTCAAGTATAAGATCTTGAAGCAGTGTTAGTACAAAGAGTTTAATCAAATCCAGGCCTAATAACATGGAATATATTCTTAGCGTGCTGCTGGATTCTGCTGGGATAGGCACTGTATCTTTTCTGTGCTTTCATCACTGTGTTGGGATCTGTTGATAAGGGCATATGCTGGTTGTTGTTCCACACAAAATGCAGTTTTATCAAAATTATGTTGGCAGATGTTTTACGTTTTTAATTCTAAATAATCGTATTCTAGAGTCTTGTTGCCTGCTGTTTTGTTCTTTCTGTGTGGACTTTATATAGTTCTAAACAGAAGAACTCAGTGCTTTGTGTCTGCTGTTGTGGAAGTTGTCAAGTATGTAACCAATAATAATGGGTGAGCTTTTATAACCTCTGAGTCACATAGTAACAATAAATATGCATAAATGTTAAACTAAGTAGCTTTTGATATATTAGTTTAAAATTGAAGGAAATGTATCTTTTAAAATTTCTTTTGGCTTAGGAGAGAGGAAAATTTTCTTCCATTTAGAGACTGAGTATCTGTATTCTGTGTCTTAACAGTGGGGAGTACTGAGAGCTGCCAAGGAGTTTAAAATAAACGACTCAATGGCCTGCCCTTGTGCTAACGTGCATATGTAACAACTCGCTGTTGTCCTTGCCAGTAAACCTTAAGGCATGCTTATATGTTTACTGGCATCATGAGTTGTGAGTTTAATATTAAGAATACCTAAGGAGGTTTCTTTTTATTTATTTCTCACACTACATAATAACCTCTGGTGGCAAATTCCCAGAGCTAATTATTTGTTAGACTATTTCTGACTCTACATGTGCTTTCGTTTACTTTTATTTAGTGCATATATATTGAGGGAGGTAAAGTAGAACAGCTTTTTGGCCTTTTCTGTGCCATGCTTTTTTTTTTAATCCTCTCTTTTGTTCATCATCTCATGTTTTCATGTTCTTCACGGAAATCAGCCTCTGTTACCCCGTGGCTGTTTGGCTGCTGACTTGCAGCAAGCGCACTTCTGTGTGACTTGAAATTAATTCCTTTAAGACAGGGAGTCTGGAAATTGCTGTGTAGTCATGGGTTGTCATAACTTGATGGAGTGAGTGTCTTTTCCAACCTATTCAAGCACTTTGTTCTTCCGTGTTACTGCATACTGAATTGAAGAACCAGCTGTAGGGGGGTTTTTCTTTCTGAGTCGAAGTTCTAAGGATAGAGTTAGTTTCTAATAAAAATGTTTCATGTGTGTTTCCTGACATTTGTTACAGTGGATTTTGTGCTTCTCAGAATAAAACTTTGTTCCCAAGCTACTGCCATGTGAACCCATTAAAGCTATGTGCTTGCTACACTGACATAAAGCAGCCTGGAGAGAGGGCAATCTTAAACCTCCCAGACTGCCAGCAGGCCCCGCAGCCACACATTTGAAGACGATTTTAAATTCTACAACCTAGACATTAAAGAAGTAGCAAACCAGAAGAATGAATGGTTGGCTTTTGCCTTTTTAAGAATGAGAGTTTGATCTCCATTTGAACTCTTGGGTGTGACTCTGAGAAGTTGGAACTGCTTAGGGTGTTTGCTGTATCAAATCGTCTGCTGGAAACAATGCCAAGTTGTCTAATTATGTATTTTTGCTTATTAACTAACTTAAGGAAGGGCACATCTGCTTTTATCTGTGCTCTGCTACTGTGCTTGTGTGTTGGGAACCTGGCTGTAAAAATGAATTTGAATAAAGTGCTCTTGGGCTGAGGAAGAGCATGCAGACTACTGCTTGAAATTTGTGACTCAACATGCAGGACTACAGGGCTATGATGGATGACTAATAAGTTTCTAGCAAACAGATAACACATTGTGATCAGTTCCATCTGAAGTGAGTGGCAGCATGTAGGTCTTGAATGGATTTGCTTCCAAAAGCCTTAAGTAGTGAGTCTTGAGGGAAGTTACTCATATCTTTATTGGGTGCGGAGGGAGGTAGGCTCCCCCAGAGGGCAATTCAGTTAGACATGAAAGCTGAGGCGAGTAGCCATGCTGAGCGCTTTGCTTTTTTTATGTTCTGTCGTGACTTGCTGAGAGGAATAGTTCTGTGTTCAACAAAGTCATTTCCATCTAGTGATATAAAGGCCTCCTGACAGCATTGATGATAGGGCATTTTAGGATAAATCTTAATCCTTATAGTGCACATTCTAGTTATGGTCTTACTTCTTTTGTATAATCTATGCTATATTGTATTTCAGTTTTCTTCAAGCAAGTGGTTTCATAGTTCTTGTTTTTTTCCCTTAGGTTGATATCCTTTCAAGAGTTTGTGGCATTTGAATCTGTCCTGTGTGCTCCAGATGCTTTGTTCATAGTAGCCTTTCAGCTGTTTGACAAGACTGGCAAAGGAGAAGTTACTTTTGGTAAGACTGTTCTTAAATATACACTCTTAATTTAAAAATCCTACTTATGCCAAAGCCTATTTCACCTTCTATTACTGTAGGAAACACAGTGATTGGTAGGGGAACTACACTAGTGCCAAGCAACTTTCTGGCTAAGCTTTTTTAATCATTTACATGTGTACAATATAAAGTCAAGGTCATAGTTGTCTTCGTGGTTTTCTTTGGACAGCTGGTCACTTCTCTTCCCCAGAATGCTTGTGCAGGTCTTCAGAACAGCAGTGAAAGGTGACTGTAGGAAGTGATTGTAAAACCGCAAGAAATTTGCCAGAAGGCTTGGGTGAATGTTGAGTCTGAAATTACCATGAATTATTTTTTGTTTAAATTGGCTATATTTCAAGCTGGCTTCATTTTAGGGCTTAAAACTTTTTTCTGTGAGATTTTACACTATAAATTCATTATTAGCCACCTCCACAACCCCAAAATTCAGCTGTGCATTGGAAGTGTGGGGTTTGCACTTACAGCATGGGAAATACGCCAGTTTAAAACTTGATTATGGGAACTGTTTATTTCTAGATACTGTAAAGACAGCTCTTGATATCTGGAGGACTATCTGTGACCTGTATAATGATAGGGGCCATTCTGTTTGAAAGAAAGATTCACAAATTAGCAGTTTTGAATAACTTGAGACATTGAGCTTGCACTTCAAAAAGTAGGAAGGATATTTTTTCTAAGTACCTACACTGAATAGAATTGCTGTTTCTAACCTGCTATATTTGGACACGGTTATCCATATGTCTTATTAGTTGGTTGTTAAACAGTTTTAAGTAAAAGGAAAGTTAGGTGACTTTGACTCTTTTGTCTCTCTGAAATATGTGGTTCACATGTCCTTTGTCTTTTGCTAGAATTCCTCACACGTTTTATGCTCAGTTAAAGAAGCTTTTTCCATTTGAACTGGCAAGATCTCTTTACCATTGCTTGAAGCTTCATTGTATTTCATCTACCGTCTCCAAAATCTGTATTTGAAGTTGTGGCTGGTGAGAAGACTTGCTGTCTCTTCATGTGTCTGTTTTGGTTTCTCATTATTTTAGTTGCCTGTTGAGGTTTATGAAAGATGTGCTTTTGTGTGAAGTATTACTTGTTAGAACAGCTTTCTAAAAATTACTGTGGATGCTAAAAGATTTGAAAGAATTTCAGGAAAAAGTTCTGCTGATCGTAACCTTAATGAAGGAAGTATTTAATGCCTAACAGTCATGTGTGTGAACAGAGAGGCAACGAGAGATGGCATGCCTTTAAATCAGGAGGGCGCGCATATTTTGCAGAGGTTTTGTTCCAGTGCAGACAAACCAGGGTTCCTGGAATGCCTGTGATGTGCAGGTTCTTGTCTGCGTCAGAGCCTCCGGTTGCTTGGAGCGCCCGTTAATAATCTAGGAAGAAGTGTAGTCTTTTGATCTGAATGCTGAATCAGTCCGACTTAACTTTTTAACTCTTGGCATTCTTGTTCCTATTTTTCCTGCTGGCAAATGCTTCCCTTGGGATTCGACACAGTGATTCAAGGGATTTGTTTGACATTTGAGGTCCATTGAAGTCCTTCTAGTGAGAGAAACTCCTATGCCAGGCTGTATTTAAGGTATTTGAAAGAGGAGACGTGCCAACATTGGCAAAGCTTCAAATAGCTTTTTTAGTTCCTTTCTCTCCTCCTTTGAAAGCATAAATGCATTTGTAACTTCTGTATGGTACCTTGTTGCTACCACCCCAGCAAACGCCTGGAGTGAGGAGGATGGGAGAGCTGTCTCACTGTTGTGCTTTCTCAGCAGAAGCAGTTGACCTTTAGACAAAGCTAGTTTCCATTTTCTATCATAAGAAAAAATGCTTCCCCCCATATGAAAAAAGCCCCCTAGTATTTTCACGAATAAATTATTACAATACTATCCTGTAACTGCCACTCAGTGCCTCAGTCATGTGTCTTTGAGGTTAATTATGAGATCTTTTTCCATTGACTTGAATGAGAGTGGGATCAAGTCCTTATCAAGGTTAGGAGACTTAAATAGGGGTTTTGTATACTGTGGAATTACAGTGTGAAAGGAACAGAAGAAAAGGGAAAGGATCGTTTTTCACTATACTGCTGTTAAGTGTAGTATCTCGAGGATCCCATTATAAGTCTGTATCTCATTTTATTGTTGCAGAGAAACAGCATGGCTTATCTGTGCAGTCATTGTTTTCCTGTGTACTGAGATAACGGTACAAATATTTTAGCTGATGCCAAGCAGAATGTAGGGCTTCGCAGCTGTGAACTTCACATTTTCTACTCAGCAAATAAACCAAATCTTATTCTTCTGCAGGTACACTTAACTTGGCACCTTTGTAAAACAAATTAATAATGGTCTTAACCTCAGTGAGCTGTTACATTGAATGCCGGATCAGGCTGTGGATATTTAGAGAAATGTTCTGGATAAAGAAGTTCCAGTATTTAATTCTTTGTACTTACATTTCATTGAACATGCTTCACTTACATTATCTTCTGGGTTGGAAGTACCTTTGCTTTTTAGCCAAATGTTAACATCTCTACAATTTGAGATGTTTCATTTCTTTCAAGTTAAAAGTTAACTGTACCTAATTCTTTGACAGAGCTCAAATCTATTGAAAAGAGCTGATCTGCAAGTGGTGTGGGTATGCGGAGGAGAGTGTATTCCAGTTTATTGCATTTCAAAGTGAATGAAATGGCCACTAGTAAATTAGTGGCCAGTGGCTGATTGAGACTACACCTGACTGCTGCATCATGTTGTAGATTTACCTGCTGCTGAAGTGTCAAAGCTTTGACAGTTTGCAAGGAGTTAAAGCTCTCAGCAGGAAAGCAAGAGGAAGTTTAGCTGGCTTTTAAATTCGAGGCAAAGAGCAAACCATTGCTTCTTACTGTTGAGTGTTGACAGGCACATAAAAGCTGATAATGTAAGTCCAGGGGTTTAAGAGACTTAGTAGAGTTGCTTTTTTTGTATGACTGTATTTTAATGCCTCATTAAAGAAGCAGAACCCTTTGAAATTCTTTACTAGATGGCATTTAAAAAAAGGTGAGATGGTTGGGTAAAAATGTCAGTGTTTAAAAACTAAGTCGTCTTAACCTCCATCTCTAATTTCAGATGGGTAAATGAAATCACGGAAGCTAACAGTTCTGAGCTGTGAATAACGCAGCGGTGATATCCAGGGACTGGGACTTTCCTATTCTTACACTGGCTCTCACAGCCCCAGTGAAGGGCAAAATAAGTGTTGATGATGTTGGTTTTGCTCACAGAGAAAGGCATAAAAAGAGATGTGATTTCCCGAGTCTGTGCTATCAACTTTCATGGAAGTGGAACCTGGCATTAAAGGTTTTCTATTCTATTTTGTTTTAAAGTAGAATTTCCAACCAGACAGAAATTTGTGCTCTTGTAGTTACAAAATATAACTGTGGTATAGTATGTATTGTTCTGGTTTTGGTTTTGTTTGTTGGTTTTTTTTTAAAGGTCCCCTAATTCAACCTGGAGCCTTTTCAAAATGGATGCTGTGCCATGCTGCTTTGAGAAATAAGAGTATGCTTTAACACAAGTTGGTCCTTTAATTGAAAAAAAAGTAAAAATAAATTAAAAAAAACAAAACAAAACCCCCCAAACTCAGCAAAACCTGAAGGGAATGGGGAACTCTACACCAAAGTTGTTGTTTGTTTAGCTTAACATCTGAAAAATCCAGCAATGTATTCTGCTTTTGTCTCAAAACCAACTTTTATTTGCATGTAGACAGCAGCTGTTGTGGGTCTCTGCCTCTGTTATTAATTGTATCAGTACAGTTCTTAGATAAACACATTAATGAAGGATATATCTTACTAAGTACTCCTGTTTGCTTATCTGATATTTGAATTGCCTGAGTACTTGTTTGTAAACTTTCTAGACGCTCATAGCACTTAAAGGAGGTTTAAAAAACTATACAGCTACTGTGATGAACTTCAGAGTTTTTCCTCTATGACAGCACTCTGATACTTACTCAGTATGCAGACAGTTATTACAGGAGTCTCACAAATGCTTTCTTGACCAAAGGATTAGGTTCAAACTGTGTGAGCTAGTTCTTGCTTTTGTTAGAGAGGATTATTTATTTTATGCTTTGCCCTGTCATTGCTTGGTATGACTTGGCTTTTCTTATGGGATCTGTAATTCCTTTTATTTTTCTTGCACAACAACTAGATTAGTAATGCCCAGCCTCATACATTCAATACCCTGTAGAGCAAGGAAAAGCTAGATCTGAGCTACCAAAATAAATTTCTAAGGCTGTAAGCTTTGATCACTTGATAAATTGCAATATTCAGCATTTTTTTCAGTGGAATTTCCATTGCTGGTTGAAATTGGTTAGAAGCTGTTTGTAGCTAGTGATCTGTTAGCTTACAGCTATACAGTGAAACATTTGTTGGTTTATAAATGAGAGTTGCCTAGATATGATGATCCCAACAGCAACATTACAAATGCAAAATTTGTTTAGTCTCTGATATTTGTTGTTGTTTGTACTGGGTTTCACACAAATAATGGCCATTTTTAATTAAAAGATGATTAAAGATAGGCTTGTTACTGTATTTATTCTCTTCCAAATTGTTTTTGAAATCTTCTTGATACTGTCTTTGGGTAATTCCATTTCTAGACACATGTCAACTGGGCAAGTTTGTTTTGTTTTGGTTCTTTTTTTTTCTTTTAACTAAGGTGTTATGTAACCAAGCAGACTTTCATGAAGGCATCTTAAGTAAAAGAAAGCCGGTTCAGTCACAAAGTCATTTGTCATTTTAAATAATACGCGAAGCTCCATCCTTTTACACAGTTGTGTTTCAGTTGGTCTAGAAAATACAGCTGAGGTATCTGGTGTCTCGGTTTGTTCTTTGTTGTTGGGTTTTTTAAATCACAGTTGCTTACTGACAGACATCAGGTTGAAGGCTGAACAAGTCTCTTGATCATTACCAAAACCCAAGGAGTGATCAAGGAATCAGCAAACAGTTCAGACTAGAAGGGACTGTGGCAGCCATCAGGTTCAAGCCCTTGCAGGGCCATCAAGACCAGGTTGCTCTGGGGGCAGCATCCAACCAAGATTTTAAATATCTCTGAGGATGGAGATTCAGTGGCCTCTATGATCATCTTGCAGTGTTCTACCACTGTTACAGTGAAGAATAATTGCCTGATACCTAGTTGGGATTGCCCATATTCCAGCTTGCATCCATTGCCTCTTGTGCATCTCCATTGCCATTGTGCATTTCCGTCTTCCCTTCACCTTCCCATTGGGTAGTTGTAGACAGCAATGAGGTCCTCCTTTAGCCAGCCCTTCTCCAGGCAGAGAAAACTCCATACCGTCAGCCTCTCCCTGCACATCGTGTGCATCAACCCCCAGCTATCTTAATGGAGAAAATAGAAGTGGTATTTTATTTTCACGAGCCAGGTTATGCTGTGTACCTTGGTGTAAGTGATCAGGGTTCTTTATTATTATTCTTCAGGGCAAAAGGGGTAACTTTAGTTTTTATGCCCTCATGGGTCCTAGTGCCTTCCAAACCTGTGGTCTTTGGGCTCTGGCAGTTTGTTGCTCACTTCTAAGGAGGCCAGGAAAGGTAATAAAGAAATGTGAGGCTGTTGCCAGTAAACTGAAATTATGAATATCCACAGCTAAATTGGAAATATTTTAAAGGGATTGCATCTTGGAAAAATGATAAAAACTTTTTCGGTAAGCCTAGTGTGTAATATTGCATGTATAAATTAATGTTATTTCCCCTTACATCCAGGGAGGACAGAAGAAGCAGGCAAGCTTGGATCCAGAGTCTTAACTGCTTAGAGTGATGGTAGTCTTGAAAGGAGCTTGCTTTTTTTTGTGAGATATTTGCTATGTTTTAGCAGAAGTAACAGAAATGCTCAGGTATCTCAGTCAAAAATCAGACCCAAGCTGAATTGTGCGGTACAGATATGTCAAGAGCAAGTGAATTCATAGTTTTTAGAATTGACAAGAGCACAGCCAACCAGATCAAGGGGAAGGTAAGAGGACAAAAAAAACCCCATGATAACATTTTCAGCAGGGGGTGAAACTTGAAGCTTGTCATGGAAGACACACGCATGTTCTCTGTGGTAATGTTTTCATTAACGTAAAATTAATCTGCAAGACTGCTCTGTCGGTGTTTAAAAGTTTGGAGAGAGCGATGAAGTTACAACCAAATGAATTTTTGTTCAGTAGCCAGTGCCTCTCTCCTAAAGGGAATGAATGCATACTGAACTTTTTGTTAGAATTTGCACTGCACTTTATGGTTTGCTGGGGGCCTTTGGGAGATTTTTTGGTTGTCATCTTTGAAGTCTACTTATAACATCTGAAAATATTGGCTAGCAATACTGATGTTCATCTCACCTCTGTGTACAGTGGGTGCTACACAGTGTCTGTTGCTTCTTCCAACCACAAAAGGGATGTGATTCCCATCTGAACGGAAGCAGCCTTTCTAAGTGAGAGACTCCAGCCTCCTGCTTCTCTGCCCTGCTGTGGCTGCCTCTAAGGGTGCCAGCACGCCCCTGGGGCTGTTACAGAACAGTTGCTTTTCTGCCTGGAGATTGATGACAAGTCAATTCATTTTATGGGTGCATATGAAGAAGTATCATAAGCTTTTGCTTTCCATTGATGTGCTCCAGATGTTAGTATATTACCTGGAGGTGAAAAACCATTGTTAATGCATCTATGTTTTGATGTTAGGTGCAGCTTTATTGTGCTTCTTTAAATGATCGGTTTGTACTACAGAAAGAGCCACCCTGATTTCTGAAACTTTTCTCATGACTTATGAGCAGTATTTTCTGAGCAACTGAGTGTAGATGCACACCGATTTCAGACTGCCATGCATGTGTTGTATGGTATCTTGTCAGAGATCAGAAGAACTGCTCAGAAGCTGTTCCAGTTCAGTTGGTCAAAAATGCTCTTTTTATGAAAGGCTAACTGTAGATTTGCACGATTGACTATAATGGCTCCAATTTTAAAAGATAGAGGTAACAGCACTTCCAGGTGGTGGGATAATTCAAGAATGCTACATGCTCAGATGGCTAAAATATTGTGCGTTTTGCTGCTACTTCATGCTTCCTTAAAAGAAAACAATAGGTATGGAAAAGGTGAGGAAAAGCCAATTTGAGAGTAGATTTCAACTATGAGGTCGCTCTTTGGTTAAGAGTAGGCTGAGGGTTAGCCGTCTTTTATACAGCTGTATGTCCTGTTGGAAAAAAAGAAAAGCCCAACATGATTACTAGGCAGCATTTGGGGAAGAACCAGAAACTTCCACACCAGCCTATATTTAAATTGTGGCAGCAGCAGTATACCACTTCAAGCTTTATTTTTATTTTATTGTTTTTTTCCCATCCTCTTTTCAAATTCTCCTGGAATTACAGATTAGAAGATAAAAACTTCAGCAGGCCCTAAGAGCTAGGGAAGTGTTTTGTTATTACAAATTTTAATATGAAATTTCAGGTAGCAAAATACACATAATTCTGCTGTGTGTGTAATTTAGTTTTCTAAATTGGAAAATCTGCTGTTACCTAGCAGTTAATGACTATTTTTTCCAACATTTGGAATGCAGAACCTGATTTGATAAGCTGATAAAAGAAAACAAAACTGATAACACGTTGGAAGTGCTGAAAGTGAAAATTACAGTTTAGGTAGTTTTGGGGGTAGATAGTTAGACATTTTAATTGAACTAAAATAGTTTTATACTAATACAGTACTGTTGTGGGAGTACGTTTTGTGGTGCATTTGAAATTGAAGTATTTAAGTGGGGGAAAATGCATGTTAATGCTTTGCAAGACATTTTTTTTTTTTAATACCATCTCTCTAAGCGGAATAGCTGTTAAAGAAATAGAGCTCTCAAGTCTGTACTGGAGAGTAAACTGTAAAGTTTAGGATTATTTCTTTGAGCCAGGAGTTTGCTTTTATCACTTTGCTTGGTGTATTAAACTGCTCTAGGAAACAATCGTGAATTGTGACGTAAATTTGTATTCCTGGACAATTACTGTGAAATTAGCCTTTGCCAGTGTAAAAAAGGTGTTGAGTCAGTCTGGATTCTGTAAGTCCAGTGTTTTTAACATCTCCATGATAGGAATAACAGAAATGAGTCCAGATGATGTGATTTCACTTACCCACATAGAAGTGGGGGCATTGAATTTGATATGACAGCTTTGGTTACACACAAGCAGCACTGGCTTATGTTAGGCAGTGGAAACCCCTGCTTGTCTATTACAGTTCAGCACTCATCCACAGCTGGACTAGCTCAATGTAGTTAAATTGGTTAAAATTACCATTTTTATTATTTGAATTTAATTTTGTCTTTGGGGATTTTCTCTGAATTTGGAGTAGCTAGTCCTATGAAAACATAAGCTACCACTTACACATGCGCACATATGTACACAAAATTATCAAATGAAGTTAATTACAGGGGATTTGGGGGTGTTTATATGCAAGTGTGTATGTGCAGCCACATTTTTCAGGTGCAGATGAAACTGGTATTAGTCTAAATGGATTGGGTGCACTAAGGGAGGGTTTTGCACTCTTTGGAATGAATCTGTTTTAAAACAGTACCGGTACCACACAGTAGTGTGCAGATAAATTGCACTGACCAGGGCTGCTATCTTTTTTCCAATCAACCCCCATCCTTCTTGAGTTGTGTAATACAATGCTATTATCTTCCAAATATGTGCTCCGTTTCTACTCTGCCAGCTTCAGTTTGAACGTTCTACCAGATACTTTCCTCACAATATTTTAAGAAGGAAGGAACCTAATTTAATTAATTAATTTATTTATTTAAAATCAGAATTGAAGAATAAATTGTGGTCCATGTTTTGCAAGGACTTAAGAGGCAGTGAAAATATATCAGTAATGTAGTATTTCAGGGTTTCTACCCTGTGGAAAAGGTGTCTGTGATAGCCGTTTGTGCTCTTGTTGTTTTGTTGAGGGAAGTTAGAGGGATGAGTACCTTTCCTTTGCAATCCTTAGTAATGAAGCTATTCCAATGTGTTATTTAACTTACAGTTATTTAATTTATGAAACTATTTCAACTTGTTTCCTTGGCAAAGCTGCAGGGAGTTGAAGAAGGTGACTGTAGTGCTTGTACTTCCAGAGTGTTATACCTCATCTGAGTGAAAGGGGGTGAATAGACTACCCAGCCAACTACTTGGACTACCCATCTTTCCACATCTTAGCTGAGCAGATATGGTCTTGACATATGTTTTACAAAATAAAAACTCATCGTTATAGAACACTTAGTGCCAGACTGTAGCATTATGGAAATAAACTAGCTGTGCATTTGATGGTCTCAAGAGTAAATAAAAAACCCCCAACAAACCAAAAACTGCAAACAAACAAAAAAAAAACCCGCCAACCCAAACACTGGATAAACCCCAGCAATTCCAGTAAAACAAGATAATACAAAATACGCATTTTGAGTGTTTTTGACATATATATGCACATGTCTCTGTACGCGCATACTTTTGTATAAGTTTATTGTACTTTTTCTGTGGCCAGGAGCAGCAGGGCCTGGCTGCTCCACCATGCAGGTGGGCCTCCAGGCGAGCAAGGGTGCCAAGAGGCCAGGGCATAGGTACAGATCTCACTGGTGAGGAGTGCAGTCCCACGCTACCTGAGCAAGGACAGAAGAACAGGTTTGGTGCAGTGACCAGGATCAGCCAGACAAGTCCCCAGCGATGAGGCAGGTACAAGCTGAGGCTGGAAAGTTAAGTCAGGGGTTTGTGGTCACCGAGATGCAGGAAAACCCTACAGCATGGCTCAGGCAAGGAGGGTTAAGGACCTGAGATGAGGCTTCTAGCTGTTTTTCCTGCAGCTGTTTGTCTGGACCCTGATTCTCCATGCTCATGGGTTGGTCATGGGGAAGAGGCTGCAGAACCTGGTGGTGCACTCAGGGTCATGAAGCTTGTGGAAAATGTGGAGTTGGCTTAAATGGGCAATGAGGACCAAAGCCTGTGGAAATCATTCTGTTCTCATCTCAACTGAGCTTTAGGTCGTGTCTTAATTGGCAGTTGGCAAGGTGCTGGGGTTTCCTAGTCATGGTGGTGAAACAGCTACTCTCATCAATAATTTAATTTGACCAACTGCACTTCTTACTTTGCCTTTCTCCTGTGTGTATAATGTATTCTAAGTGACTTTGTAAAAAATTACACTTTTTGTTACAGCCTTTTAAAGGAAACTGTTTCCAAATGCATGAATAGAGGTGCTTAGCCATTAACAAAATATGATTTTATAAAGGTACTACCTTTTGTCTGAGCAGAATGACAGGGATTTGCATATTCAGGTTTTAAAAACCTTATATCTTTATACTAAAATATCTATTCCATGCTCTTTGCATTAATTTTGCTTAGTTTAATTCAAGTTGTAGCTATAATACTCATATGTTCCTGTTCAGGGCCTTAAGTGTGATGAATATGGAAGCAGTTACTTCCAGAAGGGTTTGAAAAAGTTACTGGTGCATGTGGAACTCTTACTAACTTACGATAATTCATGTCTTTTCAAATTTGTCTTTTGTTTTCCTCTGTACAGAAGCTACCCTGTGTTCTTTACAGAAGTTGCTATTACTAATATCAGCTGGGTAAAATCATTTTTTTCTCAAGGCCCAGGGTTTTGGTTCAGGTTTCCTATACCATGCACAAATCACTTATTGTGTAAAGATATAACATACATAAAATGTATAGAACATAAAACTTGTGTAGAATAGAGCCTAGAGTGACAACTTTTCTGCAAAACTGTTGCAGCTGTTTTGTAAGGGCAATGGGATTTTTGTAGATGATGAATTTTTTCTAGCTGTACACTGAGAGAGTATTAACTTTATTTGAGTTCATGATGACACAGCGTGAAAAAATTACGTACTTGTGCAAATAAATAGTTTGAAAGAATTTCAGATGTAATGCATCAGGTATTTATGGACTGTACCCATTAAAGGTTTTAGTAGCTTGTTCTGTCAAGTGACTTTCTTGAATGTAAAAGGTAGTGGGATAATGACTTCCAGTTTTTTTCTTTTAAAATTTCAAATTTCCAAATAGTTAATTCTTACTTGGGGAATACTGGTGGTCTTTCTTGGGTCAAGAGTGCCTGTAGTTTTTCCAAAGCATGCATTATTTCTACTATAATTCTTAATCACAGCATGGAAATGTGAATGCAGTATTCTTGTTTGTACAGTAAGCATTTAAGCATAAGCAATCAGTACACTGGAGAAAAGAAAGCCCCCAGGACTCCAAAGACCAAATACCTCCACTGTGAACCAGCAGGCAGTTCACCTAGAGGGAAAATAGCACAACTTTTTTGTACAGTGATCGGGAGCCAATGACAAGGTATCTGTTTCTTAATTAGAGGTAGCACCGGACAAACAATTATTTGTTTTAGAACCTTGCAATTTATTTTAAAATTGAGTTTCAAAGTTTGTTTTTTTTAAAGATTGACAGAAGTGACAGCATGGATTTATAAAAATTCATATTTAAAGTCTTCAGCCTGTTGTTTGTTTTGCTTTCCAACAGCTCTGGTTCAAACAGTGCAACACAAAAATGGTTATATCTTTTGCTAGATTTTGATCTTGTGCTCTTAAGGCTTCAGACACTGGAGCATTAACATTTTGTCTTTTTAAAACTAAACCTGAAACATTAGTGTTTTAAGATGGATTCAAAAGCTTCCGTTTTATAGAATCATAGAATAGTTTGGGTTGGAAGGGACCTTCAAAGGTCATCTAATCCTATCTAGTCCTACCTTCCTGCAGTGAGTAGGGACATCTTCAACTAGATCAGATATTTTGATTAAATACCAGTTCAGGATCAAACCACAGTTGCCCAGAGAGGTTGTGGGATCTCTATTGTTGGAGATACTCAAGCCTTAGATGGCCATGGCCCTGAGCAGCCTGACCTGGTTGGACCTTCTTTGGCAGTAGGTTGGACCAGATGGCATCCAGATGTCCTTTCCATCACAAATTATTCTGTAACTGTAAAACTGTTTCCTTTAAGAAAAGGTCTAAGCAAACAAAATAACTCTGGCTGCTGAAGGACATTGCTGCTTCTCTGTTCTAACTGTGTTTAGTTCAGTTACTTGAGGGTAGCCGTGGAACTTCAGCTGCAGGTTTAAAGCAAAACTGCATTTTAAAATTGTCCATTTTTTATTTTAATACTGGACTTAGATAATTAGGAGAAGATACTGTTAGAACTGAACAATAACTTGGAGTGAGTTCTAGTACATAATTGGATACCTTTTGATGGTTAAATCACAGGCTAAAATGATCTTTAATGTCTGAATCTGGCAATCTGACTACAGATGAGACTGAGTCAGTGACATTGTCGTAGATGAATGGGTGATGAGATGTAGCAAGGAAAGAGGAAAAACACTGTCCACTGAGCATGTGTAGGAGTTTGTGAACCATAAATAGTTGCAAAAAGGAAGTACAGGGTATGCGTAAAAAGGCAGTGGCAGACAGGATACCTTGTCTCATGCCATCAAAGAATCAGTAGAAGCACAATAAACAGTCTTTCAGTCAGCTGCCTGCACTGTCTAATCTAACATACACTTTGTCAGAAAAGCATCTGTTATTAGTTACCAAGTCATACTGACATCAATAAACAGTATGATTTTGAGAAGATCAAGCAGTATAGGGATTTCTCTTACTGTTATGCTAAATACCTATACTAATGGGGTGGCCTGCATTTCCAAGTCATTACAAAAATTAAGTGTACATCTCTGCTTGAACTGTTCGGAGGGGTACTTGTACTTACATGAACTTATGAGGCATGCATGTGCCTTTTAATCTCTAAAATAGACAAGGGAATGCAAATACCCTGGATATAGACTTTACTGTATTCCTAGCTGGCTTGATAAGGTTTTAAGTGTCATTGCTGTGGTTCTTTTGCTATTTGTAATTTCAATAATTAAACGTCGTATTTTGAAATTGCCATTCTTTTCACTTCTTGATGTTTGATTTTCTTGAGCTGGAATTTTTCTTTTGGACCCCAGCTAAGGAGGGTTTACAAAGCACAGAGCTGGGGGATGAAGATGCATTTGTTCCTTCAAGATAGCTAGTGTATGATAAGGAGTTAAAATAAAATTACAGAGGTACAATCAGATGACACTCCATACCTTCCATATGTTAACAAGTGAATATTGTGAGGAGCCTAGCTTGATCAAAAGGAATTTGAGGGTGCTTTTATACTAGCTAGTTAAGATTTTCCTATTTCTTTCCTCGCCTCAAGTAAGAAAGCGCCTTTTCTCTTTCAAAAAAACAGATCTGAAGTCAAACCAAACATAGATTTTGGTAAACGGTGACTCGTTCCTAATCTCATCCAAGTAATATCAATGTCTTGCTCTGGGGAAATTCTGGAGGTGGGATGAAAGGTAAAGAAACATATGAGCATCTGATTTCTGTGCAAGAGACAGGTACCGGAGTTATCCTGGGAATATCTTCATTCCTCTGGGAAAGCAGAATGGTTCCTACCGGGAAGAGACAGCCTTTATTTTCTCCTGTTTGTGCGTAAGACAGGCTGTCTTCTTCATGGTGGTTGCCTTCTTTGAAGGAAGTCTGGCAGAAAGCAGAAACTGTATAAAGGTTACCTCCAATGACACGTGACAAGGTGCCTTGAGCTGTGTCAGTAGGAAGCATGCTAAATACAAGACTATCAGTAGAGGGACAGGACCTCACCCTGAACCAATTGTCTTTACCTCCTATTGCCTTGAGAGCAGAATTTTGCTTCTGGAAAGTGCTGGCAGACAGGATCCAAGCCGGCTGTGATGGAGCATGAAGACATGAATGAACAATGCTGTCCTGGGGGCACTGATGTTGCTTGGAGAAAATTCTCATAGGACATTAGGACTTGAAGTTCTGAATTTCATGAATTTGGTGTTAACTGGGGTCAATCTTGTAAATTAAATCCAACTTGTCTTTTCACCACTGATTCCTTGGGATCAGTGGGGGCTTTGTTTTTAAAGATGAAATTACTGACTGTGTTGAGGGATGGGAAGAGGTCTGCAGTATCATCTCTGCTCTCTCTGTGAAGCCCCCATCGCTTTAGAACAAGCTGTCCTGGTGGCTGTACACAAGCTGCAGTGTTTTTGGGATCTGTGCAGAAGGACACTTACCCCTTTCACCTCCTTGGGACCATTTTTTCCTATGTCTTTATCCTTCATTCACCAGGGTACTTCCTGCCATCTTCCCAGCTCTTGGCCATGCCACCCTGCTCTCAGTTTTCCCACTTCCTTGTCTAAAAGTGGGAATTCCACCCTGGCTGGGTCTCCCCAGGTCAGCAGAGCTGCTGTGCCTGGCTGACACGGCCTGAGCCAGAAGCCAGAACTCAACTTATGCAGGAGATGGGCCCTCATGGCCCCAAGGAGTTGGCTCCCGCCCTCACTTGTGGCGATGGGGTGAGCTGGAAGGCGGCTCCCAGGCCTGCCTGGTAGGCAGAGGCTGGCTCCAGCAAGGTGGCTCCCAGCTTGTTCTGAGCACAGGTAGGCACAAAGCTCCGATGATTTCTTTGACCCCAGGCACCAGCCATACTCGGGAACTGGCTTCCAGCTCTGCTACTCGCAGAGACAGACAAGAGCTTGGGGTTTGGGCTTCTGGTCTTTATTCCACAAAGCGTGAAGGGAGCAGGAGACCAGCTCCTGGCCCTGCCTGTGGGTAGGGAGTGTGCCCTGGGAACCAGCTCTCCGAGCCCTCAGGAACTAGCAGGAGACAAGAACTGGCTCTTGGCTAGCATTGCAGGAGAATTGTACAGCAATTAGGAAGGCTTGCAGCAGTTGGGAACCTCTGGCCCTGTCTTCAGAAGATATCTTTTCTCTGTATTTTTGGCTGAGACAGACTGTCACATTGAAGTGGGCACTATTGTATGAGACAAGTACTTCCTCAGATCTTATTGCTGTTTCCATTAGTTAAAATATGTACTGTCCAGTTCCAGCAATGTATGGTACTTATTAATGATTGTACAACTTGGTGTGTTTCAAATAGTTGTTTCTTTACCAAAATGCCATGTATTACCGAAACCTCTGCCAGGCCGTTGCCCAGTTATGACTACTAAACTATGAAGCTTGCATTTTGTTGTGATTAAACAAACTTGTTGCACTGCCTCTCTCCTTGTAGCAGAGGTCTAGGGTTAAATTCTGTTTAGTGCTGGGGGTGGTGATAAGTTTGTGTTCCTGCCTGCCATGTCCCCCCATTCTCTGTCCTGCATGTCACTGCTCCAACTACAGAAAAGCAGATCTTGAAATACTGGTATTTTTGTAGTTGATTTTATGAATGTGGAAAACTCTGGGAATAATACAACAGTCTGAATTATAGTCACACGAAACTTTCATTGTTAGCAGCTTGAAAAAATTTTGCTGGAAATTGGTTTGCTTTAGTCTTGTTTCTATAAGCTGACTTTTAATTTTAGTCCTTTCTTGCTTGAATTGGAAACTTCAAATATCTAGAGTCTCTTCTAAGCAAATGCTTTGAGTATAAAATTCACAAATAAAAGGATTATTCAGAAACTGTGAGGATGTTCAAAACTTTATGATGATTTTAGTAAACAAAAAAATTAGGTTTGCTTTACGGTATGTTATTAATTTATGTGAACAATATTTACTTTCCTGCTAGAAAATGTCATATTTGTTTATATGCTTGTCTTTTGTGGTTATTTTATTTCATTATTAAATGAACATTTTTCTTTTCTTCCCAGAGGATGCTAAGCAAGTTTTTGGCCAGACCACGATTCATCAGCACATTCCTTTTAACTGGAATTCAGAGTTCGTACAGCTGCATTTTGGAAAGGATAGAAAAAGACACCTAACATACCCAGAGTTCACCCAGTTTTTACTGGTGGGTCTAATACAATACAGTTTGTCAAGAGTAATAAGAAGGATGCAAGAATGAAACTATTTCAAACCTCCCAAATACCACGCTGGTAGGAAAGTTAAAAGGTAGACCAAGCGTAGTCTTTTACAGTCAGAGTGCTGGATAATAGTGTGTTGTTAAGTACAATATGCTTATGGTAAAACTGCTGATTCAGACTAGCTGGGTTTTTTCTTCTCCTTTGTTTTTGGCAGCTGTGTGCAGGAGGTGATCTTTTCTACAGTGTTGTGTAAACAGACATGAAATTAAAAACTTAGACCTCTAATTCTGAAAATCTCCTGTATATTTAAATCCATGATTCAAAGAATGTTACATGAGAGTACTGAACATTTTGGACCCAGTTGTCAGACTGGTATTAAGAAGTAATTCTGTCTGTAAACAGCATGTTTACCAAACATGTGTTTACTTCAGTGATATCCAATAAAGATGCTTTGCTGCAAGCCCTTTACACATACTTCTTTACTTTTGACCTTTTTTGAATTAAGAGTATCTCAGGGAAATGCTACTTAGCCTTGCTTGTGGTATATAGAGAATAAAATACTATCTTTCTTTTGCAAGGAATTCTTGGCTATTCATACGTTGGGGTTCGTTGCTACAGAATGTAAAATATTGTGCTAATAAAAAAATGAGTTTATCTGCATTTCAGCAGTACTGTTAAAAATAGTCTTCAGTAGAAAAAGTGATTCTTGAAGTGGTGAAACACGTGAGTTTCTTATTTGTATTCCTTCTGAATACTTAATGCTTGTATTAGTATTTACATTAGAGAGTTTTAAAATGGGAACCTGCTTCAAGATGGCAAGGTTTCTTTTTTTCTTGTTTACACAAGTATGTTAGTTCACAGTAGGAGGTGGTATCATTTTGATGAGGAATAATTAAGATAATGCTATTGAGACAAATGTTTCAAATTGACTTTGCAGAACAGAGCCTAATTAACTTGGTATGAAGAGGACGTCAGGTATCACATGATTAAACTGTATTCCCTTAGGTTTTGTATTGACTATTGTAACTCCTAAGTAGCTGAAGTATAAACCAGTTTTGTGGCAGAATAGTGAACTAGAATCAGTTTTCGATAAAAAAAGCAAATGTGTTACTAGATTAGGAAAAAATGCCTCTGGCTACATGTTCTGGTGTTCTAGGATCTCCTTGCAATAACAGAATAAGCTCTGGTTATGTATGCTGACTTTGGTGGATTAAAATCACAGTTTGAACGGAGTACCACTCCTGTTTGCCTCATGTGTCTGTCTCTTTAGAGATCTGAGGAAAACCTGAAATAAAATCCAGAATAAAAAGAAGGACAGTTTTTCACAAAAAAGCGGGGGGAACAGTGAGAGGGGGCTAGAGCCACAGACCTCAAAGAGCCTGTAACCTCATGGCTTGGCATGTGAAAGGTTGAGTTCTTTCTTTGTGTCTTTGGATTCTTTCATGTTTTTTTCTTTGAATTAGGAAAAGCAAGAGCTGAGGCAGGAGTTTCCTAATTTTGGAGATGAGTCCTAACTACTAGGCTTTCTCATACGTTGGAGGGGTGTTCCTCTTTCCTTGTCTTAAATGACTTTTCTTGGATGTGATCATATTCTGGGGAGAATTGTATTTGGTTTTGGTGTGTCTTGCTCCTGCCTCTTTTTCTTTGTTGTTTGTTCTGATTTTATTTTTCAATTGGCTCTACTGCAAAAGTGAATCTTAGCTAGCTGCCTTGCAGAATAAAAGGTGCTGGAGCACATCAGTGGTCCTCATGAGCCAGGCAGCCCTTTTGGTGATGATCTATAGAAGGAGGAAGAGTGTAAATGTGGAGAATAAAGAGTGATGATTCTGGGTGTCCTCTAGAGAGGTGAGATGCATTCAGAGAAAGTTCTAAGGCTGCTAATAAAAATGCTGTCAGCATTGGTGCAGACAGCAAGAACTTTCCCATAAATGGATTGTCCTAAGACTGCTGAAGCTGTCTACTATCAGTACAGTCTGTTAGGATGCTCAGTCTGTCACAGTAATTGGGTACATCTGTTTATCCAGTTTTAGAACTGTAGATCTTTGATGGCAACCAAGTTTCCCTGCTGATTCTTGCCTTGCAGCAATGCGTTACAGATAGTGAAGTTTGGGCACAGAAATGACACTCAGCACAAACTGGAGAGTTAATGTTCTCAGGCATAGAAATCTTCCTTTAAGCTCTGTAACCTTTGGTACTCAGCCTTTCCTTCTGACATTCTGCCTGTGCATGAGTCAGCCTCCTTGGTCTGATGTCTAGACCTTGGACCTTAGACAGCAGGAGACCACAGTGGATACCAAATTACCTTTCTGCATTCCTGATGTGTGAATGCTCTTTACATTGCACTTAACATGGACCAGATGGTTCTGTAAGGCGCTTCGGGTACTGCTTTGTTAAGTACAATGCAATTTGCAACTTTTAATGAAATAATCCAGCTAGATTCAAATTCTTTCACGTTGGGTCCTATTATGCCACACAAAGTTTTTACATATTCATTATCTGTCGCAGCATTTGGGCTAATCATCACTTCTGGCAAAGCTGAAGGTATGTGGAAAATAACAGTAGTATATTTTATCCACGCATAAGATGGAACTCTTCTGGCTTCAAGTAAGAAGAGTTTATATGCGATTCTGAATATTTATATCCTACCAGCAATTTTTTTTGTCTGCAGTAACAGAGATGCCCAAAAGTATAGCCTCCAAACTGCTTGGCTTTAATACAGTTAACAATCTATTTGCATCAGCCCAGAGCTCAAGCTATGTTGTTTACCCTCCTTCTCATTTTGCTAGTTTAAAATTAGCTCATATATCTTCACTATATATCCATCACAATTATATCTGTTTGGATATGGCCATGTTCCATCATCGCTTAAGTGGCAAGTCTGCCTCACAAAAAGCAACACTGGCCCCTTTCTCAGCATGTAAAATCTATTCTGCAGGATAAATTTTAACATATGCTTATATGTGGGACTGGTAAATCCATTTCCGCATTGTCTGGGAATTCATTTGTGCCCAAAATATTAATTGATGAAGTAGCACTCTTTGCAACTGAACCCCAGGATCTACTCCAGTGAAAAGGATTGTGCTGTATCTGATGACTTGTGGATCCATTGGGATGGAACCCAAACATATATTTCTATCTAAGGGGAAAGTAAATAAGCTTTTAATGAGCTGTAAGTGAAAGCTGAGCTAAAATCTCTAGATAGGAAATAATTTCATGAAAATTGTGGTGCCAGCTTGCCTGCCATGATGTGCAAATTAATTTTTTGCAAAGTCTTACCTACCTGGAGGAATTCTGGACTTCCAGCATCAAGGGAGAAGTTTGTTTTCCAAGTATATCTAAGTTTATAGAAACTCTAATTGGAGAAGATTCTTTAGGATGTGTAATTTGTATTGCAATGAGGCTTGTTTTTCTTTAAACCTTAATCTGTCTAGGTAAACAATATTGGACTGAAATAGGTGAAAATATAAAAATTATTGCAAGTCAGATAACATCTGAGCACCACAACTTGCTTTATTGTTTTTCTGTTTATTTTTAAGGTGATATTTTCTATATTAGCTGCATGTACACAGCATAGCCAATGTTAGAAGATCTCATAAAGATTTCCTTGATAAATTGCTAGTAGCTAGCGAGCCTCATTTTGAAATGTAGTTAGTCATGCTGTGAGATCTCTTAACTTTCACTCTTGGAGACTGAGGGAATAGATAGCCTTTCTTTTGTGTTAAACACTTTAGGAGTTTATTACCTTGTTATGCAATGTACAGCGATTAGAGAAATGACGTGTCTTTTCTGTGACAAACTTTATAGGTGAAATTTAGTTTTGAGACTGGACATGTTACCATTTAATGGTTCTCATGGTCTTGTATGCCATGTTGCTGTCATTGTTTGGGGATACCATGTGGTTGAAGGTCCCTGTGTTTTTTTCTGCTCGGTGCACTGGAAAATGCATAGCGCAGCTCAAAATAACTGTAGCCTAAAAACACCCTCTGTTTCCGAGAAGGTGGGATGAATCTTCTCTATTTGCAGTATGCTTAAACCATTTAATTTCTGTACTAAGGAGGAGGTACAAAGAGGGAGCTCCAGAAGACTGACATCATGCTGTTCAGAGTTTTGTCTTGCTGCCTATCTACAGCTAAGTGGCTCTTTCCTAGCTGACACAAACATGGGCAAATGGCAGCACTGAGTCCTTGACCATGTGTTTAACCAAGTGGGGTAATTCTTCTCTCTAGTGGGTTCCACATGTATGAAGAAAATTGAAAGGAATCACATTAGCAAGGAGGGGATGGGTTCTTTTGGCTTGTACTCAGCTGTAATACTAACAGCCTTTTTGCAATTAGCTGGTGATGACAAGAAACATGCGCTTAACGTATCTTTCTGGAACGTGAACCCTCCTTTGCTCTGAGGCTGAGACATCACTGTCAGCCAAGGTCCCACCAGTGGTATATGCACCTCCAAACTCGCTGACGGGTGTACATAGATGGGAACAGATGGGACTTCTGCAAGTTGTGTCCAGGTTTTCTACTGCCTTTTAGTGCTGGATTCTGGCAGCACAATACTGCAAGCAGTTTTAGTGGTTAAAAGAAAATGAATGAGAGAAGAAAGCAATGTTCACAGTTTTCCACATAATCTTTCTGCTAAATTAAATTTATTGTTTTCTTTTTTGATGCTGCCACTGAATGAAAAACTTCATTGTCATTTGTTCATACATTTCCACCTGCCAGGTGTGAGTGTTTAGGAATACAAGAGTTATCATACCTGATTCCTCTTCAGAGTTCTCTGCCTCCTGAGTAGCTGCCTGCCTGAGGCTGACGAAGTGTTTCTGTCTTCATGTGCTCTTCCCATTGTAGACCTCCCAGAATTGCTCGCTTCCAAATTTCTGTTGAAATTACAGTCACAATTGGAGTGAAGCATAAGCTTACATGGCTGCATCCAACCACAGTGAATTACTGCTGAATTGTAACACCTCCACGTAGGGGGCTGTAATGTAAAGGAAACGTGACAGAACCGAAATTGTAACACTGCAAATTATAACTCACACAAGCATTTCTCATCGAAAAAATAATTCTGTGAGTGAAACGCAGTTTTGAAACGTTGGTCAGTCCTTTCCTTGCCACCCCTTTCCTCCTTCTGCCTAATGTATTAGGAGGTTTTCATCATGCCTTTCACGTCAGGGTACAGTGTTTTAGTTAGAAATTAGGATTAAAATTGGAGATGTCAGGAGGCGGAAATGAAAAAAACTGTGCATCCATGGCTTTGGCATGAGCTGAATGAGCAGAAGGAGGAATGGTGGCTGCAGGCCTCCAGCAGGTGTAATCCTACACCAGCTTTATTTGCCTTTCGCCCTCCACTCTCTATTCCCTTGGATGCTGCTGTGAGATAAATACCAACTTATATGTGAATACATTGTGCTGGTGATTCTTGACTAGCCTGAGTCTTGGCTTAATATGATTTCTAAGGCATATATTTGCAAATATAATGGAAATAACTGATAGTGTCATGATGCACTGCAAGACTTGCTTAGGATTGCTGACATACTTTTGCTCTGATTCCATTTTCTGAATAACTGATTTGATTATGAGTATGTACTCAGACTAAGCACTGTATTTCTGTGAAGAAGTTTTTATAAGCTTTGAAATTTAAAGGGAGGACATGGCAATGATTTGTTTTCAAATTTGTTTTCAGCAAAGAAATATAGATTGGGAAGTCTAACTGCATCATCACCAAAAGTTATTTCTGGTTTTTGCAAACCTGTAAAACTGAACAAAAGACCTACATGTATTATCAAGTTACTATCTGTGCAGGATTGTTCCTTTTAAATGAAAAATAAAAAGAGAGCATTCTAACAGTAATTTATGAAGAAAGGGTGAAGGCCACAGTAGAAAAAGATACAGTTTTGAGAGATTAAATGCCTTTTTTCTTCCCTCTTCTCTCAGGGGTACATTTGAATCAGAAAATGAGATTATCAGGTGGTTGCATCAGATAATGCTTATGATTGATCTCTGCCTGTTACTACTGCTGAAATATTGAGAACTGATCTTTAATCAGTCACAATACAAGGAGTTCTAAATTAAACTGCTGGTGTCTTTTGTAGACAAATAACTTTATGTTTTAAATGAGGATGCTGAGGATGCTTTTGAGGGAATGCTTTCAAGAATAGTGGGTGTCTACGTGGAAATCTCTGATGATTGCATTGTCCTCGTTCAGGGAGTAGCAAACGCTTTTACAGAAAGTATTTTGACCTGCTGTGACTCATGCAATAAACTGTATAATGCACATCATGGAACACTTTAATGTTCACGAGCGGGGATTGCCTGCACTGGTGTGTTGATACATGTCCTCTATTTCTCAGTTAAGTGAATTGCATGATCTAATGTCCAAACAACAAAGAAATCACGATAGTTGTCCTAGATACTGAGCTCAATGATAGAATATGCCACTGACAGGAAAGTCTGAAAGTTACGCATACAATATCCAATTAAAATTAGATTACATGTAGTTGTGTTTTGTTATGTATGAGGTATCTTTTAGGAATATAAAATCTGACTGTTAAGGTGATAATTTTGAAACTAACCTTTTTTTTTTCCCATATGCTTTCAGGAGATACAGTTAGAACATGCTAAACAAGCTTTTGTGCAGAGAGACAATGCTCAGGCTGGAAGAGTCACAGCTATGGACTTCAGGGACATTATGGTCACTATCCGACCACACATGCTGACACCGTTTGTAGAAGAATGCCTAGTAGCTGTGAGTAGTTCTGGTATTCCAACTTGGCATATAGATAATGGGATTCCTTTTTTTATGTACCTCAACCACTGTATGTGGCACATAGTCTAGTTTATGGATGCATGGGTTTAAGTATAGCAGTTATTATCTACACATATGAAAGTTAACCCTTATTGCAGAATACGTATCCTTAATGTCCTGGTCTCCTGTGACAAAGGACAAAGCATGTAGATGGACTGAAAAATAATAGCCTACAAATGTAGTTTGCCTGACTATTTCTAGTCATTCCATCGTAGGAGACTGTGTCAAATATGTCAATGCCATTGCATCCCACTTAGGAAATCATCCTCAAAGGTCCTGCTTTGTAATGTCAGCTCTAAGCTCCTGAGAGTAATTTCTGAGAACCTGGGACAGTGTATGAACTGGAACATCACCAAAGGACATTCACTGTGTATTAACTGATAGTTGTTACAGTTGAGTGTACGTTTTTTTCAGCTTGAACTGCATAAACCAAATTAAACATTACAATTATGCGATTTCACTGGAAGAAAAAAAGGTACATTTGGTTTTGGCAACAGTTGCTAATCTTGGGAACTTGTAGCAGCACTTTCCAAGTAATCCATTGTCTGGCCATATCCAGGTTTAAAGAAATCTGTTCTGCTTTGACTTGCAAGGGAGAATTCCAGGGAGATGTGTGATGTGATGAGAACTGCAAAGCCTGGACAGAATATTGGAAAACATATACAGCAAAAAGCATAACCAGAAGACTCAGGGACTGGCAATGAGATCTGATACTTTCTTCCTCGATTCTCTCCTCAGTCTTGTTATGAGATTTACTGGCTCATATGCTCTCTCATAAAATATGAGATAAGATTTTTGATTCTTCCTCAAGGTCAATTAGATTTTGGCAAGCTTATGCATTGTTTTCAGATATTTCTTTCATCACCAACCTTATACTTTAAATAGGGAATTGACCCAATAACTTCTCTGTGCACAGACCCAACACCACTTTAAAATAAAGGTTTAGGCTCAGTTCTCATTTGAGAATGAATAGCTGTTTGAATCTTATTGTTCCCATTTTGTTTCACTGCCCAATATAAGCCTGAGAGCTTACTGCTGGTTTTCCGTGTCTTGAAACGCCTGTGAATTTAAATGTTTCATTTGACCTTTTCAGAATATGTTTTGATTTTGTGGAAATTTTCTGTATAGTAATACACTTTACATGTAGAAGTAGATTTCCTCATTACTAGAAATAAGCTGACTTATGAAACATTTCCAACTGAAGCAGTACTGAAACTTGAACTTTGTAAATTACTACTGGTTATGTTGTTATAATCCTGCATATGTGGTTGTTTAGGTTTGTAGGGTGGAGAGAGTTCTACATTCTGGTCATGATTAGTTTCAGTAATGTAAGAATCTTTCATAGTTTTCTTTATTTTGCCTTTTTTTTTTCAGCCAGCTTGTGCTACTGTTGCTCTTGTAAAATAATATTGTTTAGAGACCTTTATTTAAAGATTTTTCTTAGTCTTGTAATGGTCTCCTTTCTCTTTTCTTATTTTACTGTCTCTACTCTAGGCTGCTGGAGGTACCACTTCCCATCAGGTCAGCTTTTCCTATTTTAATGGATTTAATTCTCTCCTTAACAACATGGAGCTCATTAGAAAGATCTACAGTACTCTGGCTGGGAATAGAAAAGATGTGGAAGTCACTAAGGGTTGGTAGAAATGTTTGCAGTCTGGAAGTTTCCTTGGGAGTTTGATTGGGGTGGGTGGAGGGAAAGACCTCATCTGTGTGCTTTTAAATCAATGAGAGGGGGAGAAAGCCCGCCTCATTAGCATTCCTTGGTAGGCCACTCAGTTTTGTACACTCCTGTTGGAGTCCACCCTCCAGGTTTTCCATTTTGTTTCAATCAGAAAAAGGTCCCAGTAAACTGGTGGTGGGGGCAGGGTGAGGAAAGTATGTAAAGATATTTAAAAGTTTAAAAAACTTCCTAGGACTCCTGCCAAATTGGCAGCCTATTAAAGTGACCTTCAAGGGTAGTTGAAGAATTCTATAAACTTGTATTGGCGGCACAGTAAACTGATCTACAAGCTTGGAACAAGATGTTATCTGCTATATCTAACCACTTTTATAGAGAATTCCCTCTGCAATGCCAAAGTTTCATTAATGTGGCCTACTGGGACTATGCATGAAAAATTCCACGTCTCTTGACTCCTGTTTTGGTTTTTTTCTGCTTGCTTTTTAGTATTTTTTCTTCCCTCTGACCTGCAACTGATTGATACCGTATGTGAAATATCCTAAATCCTGCTGATAGTGTTAAGCTTTAAGACCAGAGAGTTGTACTTATTTGCATGAAGGGTAGACCATTTAAAACATACATTTATGTAGTGATGGGTCACCGTTATTCCCCTTCTCCCTCCCTCACCATACTAATATATATTATATTTTAATACTAAAGTGTAAGGCAACTCTGGGGTGCTCTGGATTATTTGTTCTGGTTTGATTAGTTTTTCTTTTCTGTATTTTTATTCTGTTGCAGAGGAGTTTGTTCTGGCAGCTCAGAAATTTGGTCAGGTTACACCCATGGAAGTTGACATCTTGTTTCAGTTAGCAGATCTGTATGAGCCACGGGGGTAAGTGGAGAGTTATCCATCCTCTTCTCTTGCGTTTCCTCCTCTCGTCTTGGAAGGGGTGGGAGGTGGTGTTGAGGAGCAGGAGAGTGTAATGTAGTGGCCATGTGCTGGTAACTTCTTGTGATCTGTACACCCATCTCTAAGCAAATGCTAAGCTGTATCTATTTTCCTCAGGCGCATGACATTAGCTGATATTGAAAGAATTGCTCCTTTGGAGGAAGGGACTTTGCCCTATAACCTGGCTGAGGCTCAGAGGCAGGTAAGGACAGAAGCCAGTGTGATGCTATTATTGGTTTCCAGTGCCAGGTAAATAAATAGCCACTGTCCTTCTGTGTTGCCAGATAAGTTGCTTTTCTCTTGTATTCTGGAATATCTGTGAGGAAAACTGTTAGAATTTATTTTTAATTTGTGTCATGTCCTCTCCATCTGCTCTCTGTGCCCCTTTTTTGAGCTGCATTTTGACAGGTTAAATGTCATTTACTTTGGAAAGATAAAATATATATGAGTGTCATCTACCCATTCAGTAAATATTAGATATATACTGAATTAAGGTTTTCTGTTTTGTGATTCTGTTCTCTCTGTTCTTTTTAATGAGAAAAGAAGACTTCCTGCTTCAGATAAGGATAGTAAATTGAGCATCTAGCCTATTAAATGGCAGCCCTTGTTCTGAACACACATGCATGTTCCTGGCTTCAGAGTATCCTCTGCTTTGCCTTATGCTCTGCTGAATATCAGTACAGAAGAGGTTATGTTTAGTCCACCATCACAGTCTCACTATTAAAAAAATATATATATGTAAGCCTCAAAATATATAAAAGCATTAATATTCTCTGCATTTCAAAGAACAAATTAATATTGACTTTTGATGGTATAACAGCAAATGAACTTTTGTTGTGTTTGAGGAGAAGGAAATAGGAGCATTCTTTAAATGTCAAACCTGTTGATCTTTTAGTTTTCGTATTAGTTTTGCATATCTTCTATTATCATTGACACAAGTTTCTATACAGATGAATTTAAAACTAACCCTCTGTTTCTCTTTCGCTGTTTCTATTTTAAGGCAGCCTTAACTTTGTGTCTTGTGAGACTTAGGGTTTTTTTTTTTTTCCTGCTCTGGGTCTGTGCAGAGACGCCAGTTTGACCACAATGAGTTGATGCAGGCTACATTTTTAGGACTACCAGGCCATAAGCCAGGCCTCTGTGTGTGTGTGTACACATGAGTCTCTTCTGTTTCTCTTTCCTCTCTCTCCACTACATGTGAACACCCCCAGCACTGCTCTAAGACAGTATCTAGGGTGGTGGTTTTCTGTTTGTTTGAGCAGTGACTAAACGTTGACTGTGCTGAGATGAATTCAAATGAGTTGGCTCCCAAAAGCTCACCATCTATTCCTAGAAGACTCCTAAAGGAGTTAAAAGTGTTTACATTGGACTGAATATCAAGTAACATAAGTTACAATAGGTGGCAGTAAAATGTAGCCAAAAATGCAGTGCTGAAAGTAGCAGCTTCTTCAATTTTCTGCTTTGTGGCCACTGTCTTTGCTAGTATGATATGCGCCATTATAAGAGGCTAGGACATATAAACCTGCTTGAATCTTACCATTTCTTCTACATATGTGTCCATCCATATGTCTCCATCCAATTCCTTTTTAATATCAGCTACTCGATGCTGAGACTAAAAAGATTTTCTGACCAACTCCACCTACATTGGAATATTAGCTAAGACCTAAATAGATTTTCAGGAAAAAATTGTATTAATATTTTTATTTTGTTCTTTTACTTGTAGTATCCTAAGAAAAATAAAAGGTATTACAAAAAGTAGTAGTAACTATGGAAGGCTTAACAACCCTGCAGAACTTCTGTTTTCCTAATTCTTTTCTTTCATTAGATAGCAATTTTAAATTGGGAGCTCTTCTGAAATATATTTTTCATTGGATTGAATCTGATAGACTGTGAGCAAAATGAAATTCTGGGGGTGCTTTGTGAAACCTTATTTCCCTTTAGCTAATCTGTATGAACAGTGCTTGCATACTTGTTTTGATAGCTTGAGAAGTAATAGCTATACCTGATTCTGGTGACAGTAGAAAGAAATACCAAGCTGGAGTTGCTTTTAGCTGTAGAAAATTAATTACTCAAGATGCAATATGTGTGCCCTCATATGCACACTTAGGCTATTCATTTTGGAGTTGTATAATTTTGTTGTAGTATCAGTCTTTATTTTCTTTGATATTCCAATCTGAAGAGGCTACAGTATAAGGCTCTTAGAAACTAGTGGAAAAGAAATAGTAATTGAAAACAAAATCTCCAGTGTATTGTGGGATTTTTTCCAGGTATCTGTATACTTGTATCTGTCTGTTCATGAGATGTTCTCCTGTGAAATACGATGTTCTGATTATTTTTGTCTTTCCTTTTGTTTTAAATCCTGCCTTGACAGAAAGCTCCAGGTGATGTGTCTCGACCTATTCTCATCCAGATCGCAGAATCAGCGTACAGGTTTGCCCTTGGTTCAGTTGCTGGAGGTTAGTCTTGGCTGAAGAAAAGAATATTCATCTTCACTGTTTGGGTTTTTTCTTCTTTTCTTCTGCTCTTCTTCACCTTCTGCCTTTCACTTTAGTGTGGAAGGCTTCTCAGTCTTTCCGTTAGAGCCATGTCTAAGGGATGGGATAACTGTAAGTGGAAGGGGTCATCTGGTCTACAAGAATTTTGTAATTTATGAGACATTGGAGTTTTCAGGTGGTGTTCCTATCTGATTTGTCACCAAACCAGTTTCAGAAGAATCAGATTAATAATAAGGTATGGCCAGAGAAATGCTTCTGGTTAAAACTGTGGGAGGTAGTTCAATGTATCCAGAATATACTGTGGAGAAAAAACATACAACTGGCACTTGAGATGTATATGTGGAAGTTAAGAGTTGCAGTCAAACCCTGCAAATGCAAAATCATGTTTTCTTAGAGCTTGATTTTTATTTGCAGCTGTTGGAGCCACTGCTGTCTACCCAATTGATTTGGTAAAAACTCGAATGCAAAACCAGCGTTCTACAGGCTCTTTTGTTGGAGAACTTATGTATAAAAACAGCTTTGATTGCTTCAAGAAGGTGCTACGTTATGAAGGTTTCTTTGGGCTTTACAGAGGTAAGTTTAAAAGGTGGTATATATTGATGATAAGATACTAGTAAGAGTTCAGTGGGACTCTGGATTTTTAAGCCTTTTTTGTTAAGACTTCAATTTTGCCTGGTTTGTGTTTTTGTTTATACTCTGTTATAGGTGCAGGTTTTGCAAACTTGATAAATAAAACTTCATTGTAATGAGAACATTTCTGTAGGATCTCTCTGTCCTTTTCTCATCTACAATTGGGCAATAATAGTAATTTCCTACAGCAGAAATATACTGTTCGTCAAGTTTTTATTCCCTCAGTAGTCCTCAGTACCAAGGATGTTCTGTCTTGTGTGGTACGAAGTTAGATCATCATTCTTTGTTTTTGTTTCAGTGTTCTTTCTTGCTTGTTTTCTTTCTATTTAAAAACATAAAACCACAGAGAATATATGGTACCTTGTTATTAACCAGAACTCTTTTTCTGATACCTTTTGTGACAGAAAGGTCTCTCTGAACCAGTTGCATGTGCTTCACTAATCATTGGGAATAGTCATCTTTATCAAGTTTCATGTATACCTCTTCTTAGCTTTTCACTTTTGGGTCAGCCAGAGAGATTAGCTGGGTTTCAGACCACATACATTTATATAAGTAACCAATACACTCAGGTTATGAAGTTAGCTGTTCCAGGTTCCATTTGTAGCCAATGGAGGAAGTTCCAAAAGCTCATTTACTGTGTTCAGTATGTAAATCATCCTCACTTTGGGTATCTTGGGTAAGTGCCTGCAGTTAGATGGTAGCTGTTTTTATGTTCCTGTCTCAGTTAGGGCATCAATGGTGTACGTTCAGGTAACACAGAAGTAGTCAGAAATAATCATGCACTACTACATGAGACTGCAGTTCTTCTCTGTCAGAGAGATAAAGCAGATTATATTTCTATTATCCCAATTATTGAGATCTCTTACTCCCTTCTGCTAAATTCATTGGGGAGGATTTGAAACTTGTGTTACTTACTTCATTTTTGGCCATCTTGCTTTGAAACTTTATTCAACTTTTGAAAATCAGAATATTGTAATGAGAGAAATTAATTGCTGAAAGCAGTTGAGAATTGAGGATTTCAGTGAAATTTGGTTATGATCTGGCAAAGCTATATGCACCTCAAAAAAAAAGTTAATAAGACAGTGTGTGAAACAACGTTAAAACAAAGTGGTGTGATAGATGTGCACTCTTTAACATATGCCCTGAGTTACTAGAGGTTGGCTAAGTAGCTCCTCTGGAAAATACAGACTTTGTAATTATTTCAGCACTATTGGAGATGGAAAGGCTCTGTTATTATTGATTGAGGCAATTTTTTGAGTAGGACTAACAATTTGATAAGGAGTATTGACATGGTTTCTATTTTGTAAAGATCTATACAATCAGAATCGTAAGAAGTCCCAGTTATAGAATGAAATTTATTCCCTGCAAAAGTATGTCTGCTTCTTTGGGGATCCTGAAAGAATAAATATGCAGAATTCCACTGTTAGCTTCTTCTGTCATATTGAACCTTTGAAACAGTAATTTTTTCACCTGAAAAAAAAAGCCTCTCAGAGATGTCTTAAATGCATATTCTTAATTCCATTTGCTTGTCATGCTTTTGGAGGGATTTTTTTCGTGTCTAAATTTGAGGACCTTTAGGAACCTTCATCAGTATGGCATGTCCTTCTATTCCCTATCCCCTTTACTACTTTTCAGTTTTCCAAGGAGTACCGCATAGTGAAATCTCAGACACTTTGGTGGAGCTGAGCTTCTAAACCCAGGGCAATAATCTAATTTCTGGATTACATAGTAGAAATCGCATAATGGCATAGAATACCATGATTTCAGAGGCAAATTGAGACCTGTGTTTCTACAGATTCTGTACTTAAAGGGCACCCTGATTTAGCTTCTCTTTTTAAAGAGCCAAATAGGAAAAACCCCTTAAAAGTGTGGAGCTTCTTCTGTGCAGTTCTGTAAATTCGGGCTGTTGCTTGCTCTCTAAAGAGATGATGTTGGAGAAGGTTGAGCAACTGAGTGCAGAATGAAGGTTTCTGGTTAAGCTTCAGAGGATAAGAAAATTTGAAAGGAACGTTTTATCGACTAGTTTACTTGACCCAGTTTAATGTAGTAAATTTAATTGCAAGAATCATTTCATTCTGGTCTTAAATGTTACACTAGGTAAGACAAACTACAGAGTACGTTACTTTTTGCTGCTGACGGGTAACTGATACTCTTTCTTACACTGTGGTGTGTTTAGAGTTAAGTAAATGTGGGTTTTTGTCACCACTGGAGGAGGGGGTAGTAAGAGTTCTGCTTAGCTGAATAGTAATGTAAAACCTTTAAAAAATATAGTAGAGACATTTGGAGCAGTGGTCTCTTTGTCATGATACACTGCAAGAAAGCAAGCAGAAATTATAAACCCTGCTCTGAACTCAGCCATTTCAGATGATATTTTAATGCAAGGCACGTATTTCCATCCAGTGTACTGAACCGATTTTTCTTTTTTGTATTATTATTTTATTCCAAACTTGAAAAGGGCAAAACCACCATGTTCTAAACCACCTTCTCAGATAAGGATAAATTACACCATCTTGTGGATATAAAGAGAGCACTAAATTTTGTTTAGTGTCAGTTTGGTTCTAAGGGTAGTCAGTGAAAAGATACTTTGATTTAAGAAAAAACAACCAACAAAACAAACATGATATAAGCCTCTGTAGAATCTTTATAATTGTTCATTATTTGAATGCTGTGTTCTTGGATTTATTTTTTAAGACTCTACATCTGAGATGAATTTTTCATCTGTCTGTTTCTCAGCATGGCTGAAAAGAATACTCATCTTATATACCTGTAATTTACTGTTGCGCCTACATTTATACCTGAAATACATACTTAGAAACTCACAGGTATTTACATATATGCAAATATAAAAAAAAAATTTAGAAGCTGTGATTTGTCAACATCTCTTCCGACTGATAAGGTCACCTACATTTGTTATTTTAATCAGAAGTCCACCTGACAAGTCACTGAATGATTAACAGTCTTAAGCAGTGCCTCTGATAGAGATTATTTTGCCTATACTGGATGGAAATTTTATGAGAAATGCAAGTACCAGAGATAAAATACAGGTCATTAAATTGCTCAGTAGCCGTGTTGTTAATGTCACTCTCCTAGAGGATGAAAAATGCAGGAAACGCTTTAGAAAGACTGTCATCTGTGATCATTAACTGTTAAGGAACTTGTTCATTTTATATCTTCCAGTTGTTCTTCTAGCACTGCAGTGACTTCAGATGCCTTCTAATCTTAGATTTTAATCATTCATTCATCATCCAGCTTCATTATTACAGATGCACTCCCATGCTAACGATACAACAAGACGGTGGTAGAAACTTTCCTCCAGAAGTATGCAATGAAGTACCATTTTTGTAGAATGGAAGTACAAGCTTACTCTTACCCAGAGTTCTGTCGAAGCAGAAAATCTTCAAGAAATACCTGATTTCCAGTCTGAGAGAGCTGTGCTTGAATGGCAACTGGCAATTAGTTGTCCAGTCTCTTGTGTGAATCCTGTAATAGAAAAATTTGGCAGTATTCCATTACCTCCTTTCTATCAGATGTCCAAATGGTTTCAAATATTTTACCTAGACGGAGAGCAACTCCTTCAGTCACATCTGTTACACAGTGTGAAACTGAAATTTCACTGTTAAGGCATCTGAAAAAATACTTTGGCCAGGTAAGATTTCTTTTTTTCTTGGTGCCATCACTACAGCTAGGCTGGAGGAGCTATTGCGTGTATATTCACCATGTATTTGGTCTGCTTTCAGCGCATAACTTGTATGACATTGCAAACTGAATTCAGCTCTTGGTGCTCTCTCTCACGTATATCTTTACTTTTCCATAGAGTTCTATAACTGCAACAATATGTCAGCTATGAAGAGGTACATGGTAATTGCTACTAAAAAGCCTTGGATGTATAAAAACGGGTTGAATAACATGTTTGCAATGTACTATAGTAGTAGGCTGCCTATGTACAAAATGTTATTCTCTGATGTTGTAAGAGGCATACATTTTTAAGACACTGTCAGGCATTTCTAAGCCTGTCCTACATCTCTGTGTGTGTCATATTGCTGATTTGCTAATGCACAGTAACACTGAAAATTCCCAGAGTGTCAGGATAACCCGAAAAGGAAAATGACATTTTCTTATGTGTCCCCTTATGTGCTTTCTTCTTCCAAAACTTAACATATTTATCATGTTCAGACATCTTTCAACAGTGTTTCAGGGCTCCCATCAAAACAGTAAAGAAAAAAGAATTTAGTTTTGGTGGTCATAACGTATAAAATGCACGGGTACCACTTACAAAAAGCTTTATTATGTAGGTATGAGAGCAATGAGTCCCTCTACCTTCCTAAGCTTCTGGAGGCAGAAGGCCTAGCTGGTGTCTGGCAAGGCTTTAAAATGTAGTATTAAAATTAATGCTGCCTTTTTTAGAATACTGTATGCTGTCTTGCAGTAGACATATACAGCATTATCTGCAATTAAACTTACAAAGCACTTCTGTACTATAAAATTGTGTGTGAAGTAGAGACAAAGAGGAAAATGCTCTGGGTTTTTGGTTGTTCAGTTGGGTTTTGATTTTTTAATTAAAAAAAAAATCAGTGAGGTTTTGTCTTGTACCTATTCTATTTAATCTTTCTTTTCTACATTGAATTTTTATGGAAAGTTTTGAGTTGTCCCATTTAGATTTGAGTGTAAAAGGAATGGACCAGATAGGAAAAAAAATAACTTGTGCCAAGATAAACGTGGTTTTCCTGCAGTTTTATATGTACCTTTACAAATGCAGTGTCTTAGGAGCTGAAAAATGAAAACTATTAAAAAGGCTGTCTTCAGATCAGTCTAGTGTTAATGAATTGATTTGTCCTGCTTATGTTGCTTCCAAAACTGCAGGTTCATACAGAGTTTCGACTGGACTGTTTTTACAATTTTATATCTTGATATTGTAGAATGTCTTTTTCTGTAATTTATTTGATATAGCTTCAAAGTCATGTTATATATAGCTTAGGTTTAGTAATATGTTTATATATGGGATTTTAAAATTAATGATCTGCAGGTTCTTTTGAAATTACTTATCTGCTTACAGACCTGCTCTAATTTTACTGCATTAGGCTTAGGATCAGGTAGTACACTTGTAAATGGAATGGATTTTTTAATCTCTGAAGATAGATTCATTAGCCGTAGTGTCTGTGCATATATATATATAAAAATTATCTATATAAAATCTATATATCAGTCTCTAATTGTACAAAGCCACATGTCTTACAGCAAGATGTAAATATCATAGCGGCTAGAAAGATAATTTTGCGTGTAAGGCTAAAACTGGAAAAATCCTACTCATTATAAATCCTTGTATTGTCTTAGTGCTGCAGAAAATGTATTTAGTTACACAGTTCTGACTGTCATGATAGTTTTTCATTGAAGTCTGGATTCAGGTCACCTGTGAGCTAAAATGGCTTAAGAAATTAAAATTTTGAAATTTAACTTACTCTGCGGACTCTTTTTTTCTATTTATTTTGAGCAACTGTGTATGAACTTTGTGTTACTTTATTCTTTCGTTTGAATATTCAGCCGTATGATCACAATGCAACGTAGTTGTCTTGGGTAAATGTTAGTTGTGTGTGAGTACATCAGCTCTGTTACTCTTTTTGACACTTGAAAACCAAAAATGCTAGTACAGGTGCAAAATTTTAGAGGCGTTAATACATAAATAGGGCTGGCCCTCCTGCTACCACAAGCCAAATGGTGCTATTCTCCAACATGATTTCCTTATTAAAAGCATCAGTAGTAACCAGTAAAGCTGATGGATGGTAGCAGGATGGAAGATACACTAATCCAGTGCACGTACAGTTTCGCGTTTGTTATTCTGAACGGAGCTCTTTGGGAAAATGCCATTTTGGCAAGTTAGCTTTTAGAGTTGGAACCTTAAATGTTGCTTTTCCCCAAAAAATAAAGCCATGGAGAGGTAAAAATGTCAGGCTTTGTAGGAAGCACCCAAATGTGCTGCCTGAGCTGCTAAAACAAAGGGGGTCTGCACCAGGAATAGCTGCAGTGATTTTCTTGCATTTCCGAATGGTGTCCTAATTTCATTATGCTGATGAATGCCTGCAACACCATTCGAGCCCCAGGTAGTTTGTAAGCTTTGCATACTTTAAAGTTGTGGTATCCGAAAGTTTACGAAATATTAACTGTTCACTTCAAGCAAGTGAAGCCGACAGTCAGAGATTCCCGCTGCTTCCAGTTCTGTAGTGCATCACTTCTAACAAAATCAAATAGGAAATTCCATACCTGGAAAGAAAGCAGCATAACTTCCTTTGTTTAAGAACTAGTAAGTTAGCTGGGCAAAGACCTCAAGAGTGCAGTCACACATGTTTGAATGTTTTGCATTATTTGGATTATTGTCCCTTTGGGTCCTGCCATCTAATGCCATTGCTTTTACCAGAAAAAGTTACTAGACTCATGATTTTTGAAGTGGATTCATCATGTATCTCACAAAATTAATAAGAAAGTCTTAATTTTTGTGTGATAAAGCAGAAAATAAATGTTAGTTTATGACAGAATACGGTAACAAAGTTGGCAAATCTGTATTACTGTTTAGGCATGAAGTGAACTGATATTACTGATTTAAAAAAGCTTTAAAAACCGAAACAAATACATATAGGCAGCGGTAGTACTTGAAGTGGTAGCGCAAAGTTGGTTCTCAAAATGGAATGTTTAAGTACTCTCATTAAATTTAATAACACAAAATTGCTGTAAAAATTGCCTGTTTCTAGGTGCTGATCTCTA
>JANHGB010041783.1:77763-129987 GCA_026283785.1 Coracopsis vasa
ATAAAGTTTGTTACAAAATTATTTGAACATGTGAAGAAATAGAAAACATTCCGAGTTCTTAAACTGGAGTGTTGTTAAGTGGTTGTTATTGAACTAGGGGGTTGTGGGTTTTTTCGCTACAGAGTGGGGTTTATTTCCCCATGGACAAAAAATAAAAAAAAAGAAAAACCCACCTCAATGATTTCTACTTCTCCCTTCCATTCAGTAAAGTAGGAAATTAGGAGGCATGTAATAGTACTGTATCACTGTACAAGACTCTACTGCCATCGAGAGGTGTTGGGTGATATCATACTAAGTGCAGAGTTGAAGAACTGCAAAAATGAGGAAAAAATCCAAACAACCCAGCTTGTTTTTAAAAACTCACGTGTGTGGGTGCATTGCCAGCTGTTCATTTGTTAAAGCACATTGAACTCTTACAGGTATGCCCGTTTCTAGCTGTGTGTCTATGAGGCGTTTTTGGATGACAGAGGTATTTCCCATTTGTTTTCTTGCTTTGTATCAAACAAGGACATAAGTGCTTGTGATTAGGTCAAATGTTAAATTCTTTCAGAATCATATGAGCCCTTTGTGGGCCCTTACAAATAATTATCTCTGCAGTACCTCTAGGTATCTATTCCTATAAATAGCTCAAAATTGCAGTTTTTATTTTAATCACATGATAATAACTGAAAAGTAATAGATTTGCTTTTATAGCCAGATCATTTGTTTCTTTAAAAAATGATTGGAAGAGATGATAAGGGATTTAGATTTGAGGCTATTTGGATTTGTAACTAAAGTATAGAAAAATTGCTGTTACTGGAAAGTATCTGTATTAAACAGTTGACGAAGTTGATTTTTGTGACACTTAGTGGAGCAATCATTAAGCTTGAACAGCCTGAACTTAACACTGTGTTTATTCTGGCCAGAAAGAGTAGTTTTTAAATTCAGACCTTCGGGAGCACATTTCGGGATTCTAAAATGAGATGCACTTTCAGCTGCAGAAGTCATCTTTTGGCCAAACAGAATGAATGCGCAGGATGGTATAATGTGCTGATGATGGTTTGTCTGTTTCTTTCAGTAACATTTATACCAGCACCTTGAACAGACTGGAAAAAAGATAGGTTGATGAGATTTCTTTCATTGCATTCACTACGCAAATACTCAGAAAAAAGACAGAAGCAATGCTGTTGTGATTCAAGCTACTGATTTGGAGATCAGGATATCATGAGACTCTTACAAGTTGTGTGTGTTTCAGCTAGGGGGACATGTGCACTGGGCATACATTTAACCCCTTTACTTCAAATCCCCTTCTTGTAAAACCAGAGGCATTGTACTTTCCTCACAGGAGCACTGGGAGGAAATACCATTAATATTTATGAGACACTTGCATGCTATGATGATGAGTAACACAATAGGAGTTACAAGTACTAGATAAGCAAGAAATCATTTCATTAGAGAGTATAGTAGCCATCTCTGGTTTGCTTCCCCCCCATTTTAGGAGTAAGGAGCTGCAGTTACCAGCACAGATGGTTAAATAATAGAGTGATAAAAGCTCCCCACCAGGCAACTGTACTTGTTACTGCTAGAACTGCCTTTGCACGGGCTGATAAAGCAGCTTTCCTATCCATCACAAAGCAGGCAGGTGGTAGAAACCCTCCTACTGAGACCCTCTGTCAGGTATTGTCTGGCTCATTGCTTTCAGTTACTCACAATTTGATTTTTGGAGTATATCTTTGATCAAATTCAGAGGATGACTAAGGTAGTTCAGGGAGTTCTGCACTAATACCTGGACAGTTCAATGGAAAGACTTCATTGGAAATTTCCAGTGTCTTTCTTCAAAACTTCTTTGTGGGCAGCAAAACTGGCTGTCTTTCTAGTAATGCCTGGTGCATGCAAGCCTCAGGTGTTTTAAAAGTTTGAATGCAGCAAGCTTGATTGTATAAAGTAGGTAAATAATAGCATCCCCATTTTTCAAATAGTGAGAGGAAGTCTTGTATGATTTACCCAGAGCCAGAAACACCTAATGTTGCAAGTGTCGATGTGGCCAGGTTGGATATGCAGACATATGCATTTATATGTGCTAGCACCTGAAGTAGTGTTTGAATTCAGAAATTATTTGCCTTTATTCTCCTTTAAAATCAGATGTTTCTATTTCTGTTCTTTAAATATGGCATTCACTTAAACTTTTTTATAGATTTAAATGTTAAAAAACATTTTAATAGATTTTTAAATTGCTCAGTGTTCTGGTGCATTAATATTAATAATAGTAACAGTAATAATAATACATTAAACTTAATTTTGTTGTCATCTTTTAAATTTTAATATGGTTTTCCCGTAGTGAAAATTGAAGGAACACTTCCCATGAAGTCATGGCACAATGAACTTCAAGAATATCATACTGAGGAAAAGTAGTTTATTTGTTCTAACATAGATCAGTTGGTAGTAGCTTGTAAGTAGTGTGTTTCGGAGGAGGGCTCTGGTATAGCAAACTTGCAAATGAACATTATAACCTGCATTTGGGATTTTTCCTTTTAAGAAGAAAATATGTGTGATGGCATGTGTGAATGCTTAATATTTGTATTACATAGAGCAAAATGTTTATTTTATAGGCATTTGTAATTCACCGTAAGAACAAGTGAAAGAAACAATTTTTTATTTTCAATGCTTGCTTAATGTGTTTCAGTTTCAGTGCAAAACTGAAGTCAGCATATGTGCCAAATAATTTATCAGTGTAATTTCTGATGGCAACAAGAATAGCAGTTTTGTACGTACTAGAATTCTGGTTTGGTAAAAGCAGTTAAATTAAATTATGCCAATTTGAAAGTCAAAACCAGTTGAGTTACACAAGAGTGTGCTTTTTCTGGTCAAAATAGGAAACATTTGGGATATTTTGGGGGTTATGTAAAGACTTTAATTTGTAACCACACTGTGTATGCTCAGTCTAAGTGGTAGGCAAGAATAGTTGTTCGTGCGATTTGCTGTTTCTTCAGCACATTATTTAAACCATATTACTGCACATATTTTTTATTTTGAATGATAGTTAATCTGAGCTATGATTAATTCTTTGAACATTTGGATAATTTAAAAAAGATGCGCACATAGTGTTTACATACTAGACATGGCTAGATGCAAGTGCTTTTATATGCAACTCATTTCATCTCAATCATTACCTTCTAGAAAAAAACCTCGTTGTTTTGTAGTGGGGAGGGTGAGGGTTGCCCTTTGAATAGTTTGTGTGATTTCAGAACCTAGAGAAGGGCATAGCTGTTGGGCCACGTAATTAAGAAATTAAGAGAAGTTAGAATGACAGTCTGTTGAATTTGGGCCAGATGAAATTTGAATGAGTGTGTTTTGAATACACTTCGGTAACCTTCATGTTACCTTTTTTTTCCTTGTTTCAAATTTTTAACTCGGGATCTGTTAGTGGAGCAGAAAGATTATGCCCTGTATTACATATTGTGAGATGAACTTTATGAGAACTGGTGGGGAGTCTGAAATGATTGCCACTGTTGTGTTTTAGGTGTAACTTTCAAAATTGATTGAGTGATGTCTTCCCAACAAACGGAGACTGACACATTAACAACATTTAGTGGTTCTTGATTAATAGAATCCTTCAGTCTATAGACCTTCTTTTCTTTATTACCTGGTGCACAAATAATGATGAGCTCAGACTCTTGAATCGAACAGCATTTAATGGCACTGAAACTGGTAGTTCAGTTGGGTTTTCAAAAAGGCACAGTATATCTGTCATTCTGGTCTTTGGAATCCATGTGTTCTTTGTTTTATGAAGTCATGCCAAAATTAAAAAAGCCCCTGCCAGACTTTTGTTCTTCAGTAGTAGTAGTATGTTTTCACTTCCTATGTACTCGCATGCACATCTCAGTTTCTTTACTTAGTTACTAATTTTGCCTTTCACTTCATTACTTGCTTTACAGTGTTCTTGGCTTGTCAGGATTGTATAACTTTGTCTTGGTGAATGTATTCTTGCAGCAAGAGTTGACCTGGTGTCTGTCTTATGTGCTGCAGTGTCCTGCAGTGACTGACTGTCCTGGGTCACACTCGCCTGCTTCCTCTCTGTTTTCCCTGACCACTCATCTCATGGTGGGGGTGTGTTTCTTACCTAGTGAACTGCAATTCATCAACTACTAATACACTAAAACTCTTGTCTGCTGATAGCTTAACCAACTACAGCAGGGTTAAAAATGTCTTCTCTTAAATGTAACAGAATGTAGGCTACAAATAACGTCACACATTAATGTATTGCCTTCCACTTCTAATTTCAGGCTGGAGGTTCTCAAGTGATCTTTACCAATCCACTGGAAATTGTCAAGATTCGATTACAGGTGGCTGGAGAAATTACTACTGGTCCACGAGTTAGTGCCCTCAGTGTATTACGGGACTTAGGCTTCTTTGGTCTTTACAAGGTATGGATTTTTTATATATATATGAATTAAAAGCCAATTATGAATATTTCAAATCAAAGTATCATTTCATTGTTCTCACAAACTTTCATAGGTGGACATAATTGTACTTTAAAAAAATTCTGCCTTGTATCTTCAGTTTTCATTTCTGAGGGAAGGAAATGTCTGGTTTTAAGCGTGTGATTTCTGTGAATCTTACTATGATTTCTTTTCTCACTTCAGCAGGTGTAAGTATTGTTCTCTGAGGATTAGTTTGTCAATTCTGATATTCTGCCTGGTGTAAAAATAAACTTATTTTTCATCTGCTTCATGATATAGAGCTTACAGTTTTGGAGCTGTGCTTTTTCTCTTGTGTGTTTGGTTCAGCAGTTTTCCCAGATGTCATTGTTAATTTGGTGATGGGAATTAATTGCAGCACAGTAATAGTGAAGAAATACAGACAGTGGGAGCCCCACATAAAAATAAACTCCTAAAGCAAGCTGCTTCTTGTTACTGTAGAAGAATATTGCCACAAATAATATCAGAAAAAGCTGCTTTTATGAGTATGTACTACAAACTCTACAATTCTGCTTTCTACATTACTGTGCTCACATAGATACATAAATATGTAGAAATAAAGTTAGGTTTAATGGCTGCAGCAGGATTAGAAACCTCTTCTGTTTAATAGGATGTATGCTGCAGATAATTTAAAGGATTAACATACTGCCTTGTACTTTGAGATGAAGGAGACAAGATACAAGGGAGTATGAAAGGTCTTGGAGTACTCTGAGATAGCCATTACATGCAGTACTGAAACAAAAACTATAATAAATGCCATATACTGCAGAGCACCGTGTGGTGTTTGTCCACATTCAGCAGCCTACTTCTTGGGAGGAAGCTTTCATATCACTTGTTTGTGTCAATATTTCCCGTGCAGCAGGGAATATTCCTCTGTTTCTTATTTACAGCAGTGCATCTGTGAATTGAAGATTCTTCAAAAACCACCAAATAAGCTTCATCCCCCTCCTCCACAATATTTAAATTCCATCTCCATTTTTAAGCATCCAGTCCTTTTGAATTGTTCTGTTAACATTACAAAGAGGAAGCCTGCTCACAAGTAGATGTATGTATGTTTTGGCCTGGAGAGAACTTGCAGGTCTGAATAGGATTTAATGAGGAGTTGTTTTTCCCTTTAAATTGACTTGCTAATTTTTTAGGTGTTTTACTGAAGCTGATGCTATTGTGTAAACTCCTAGTAAATGGCATTATAGTGTTGATCAGGTCGACATTTACAACTGAAAACATGGATATGGTAAACAGTTTGCATCCCTGAGGCTGTGCAGGAATGGAGGGCAGCTACTGATTTTTACTTGGGCTAGTAAAAATGAAACATAAAATGAGAAAGCTTGATGAACTAGTTTACTAAAGTTAGCATTTTTTAGATTTGTTCCCCCCTCCCAAATAACTGCTCTTGGTGGCTGAGCAGAATTTGCTACAGTTTTCCATTTTTAAATGGCATTCATGTCTTGGATTATATTATGAATTATTTCTGTTTCCTAGAGTAGATACTCAGTGAATATTTGTAAGGAATACAGCTGAACAGGAGCTGGTTACAGCAGTGTGTTGCATTGAAACAGGCAGTTATTTAATCACATTCTACACAGTTTGCTTCATTCATTAAGTCCATTTACCTCCTCAAGAAAAGCCACAGAAGGGTTTTGTTTTGGTTTTACTCTTCTGTTGTCTCTGTGTCTCTCTCACCCCTCCACCCTGCTCTTTGTGCTCATGTCCTTTTTTATGTTCAGTTTGGATTCATTGCCTACAAAAACTTAACTGACTTGACAAAACTAGAGAATTTAACCCGGCAGTCACAGTCGTCCACCCAGCACAACACAGGCAATGTCAGAAGGCTTGTGCCCAATTGCAAATGGCAATCCTATCTACCCCCTGTCCCGTATGCCAGCAAGAGAGTTGGTGCAGTCACATAATGATTTGGAACAAGAAACTCATTAAAACTAAAGCCTCCTCTTCATTATGGCTTAGTTTATTTTGAACTCACTCTGTAGCTCCTCAGGATGGTTGTGCCCAGGCAAAGGGAGGAATGGCTTCATAGCATGGCTAACCCATCAGTCTGTATCAGAGAAGTTTTATGCTCCCCTGAGATGCTCAAGGAGCAGCAGCTTTAGGGCAAAGACAGTCCTCTCCTGAATGCTTGTGGTGAAGCTGGTGGTGCTGGTAAGGCTAGGCAGGGATGAATAACTCATTGCATAAGAGTCACCAGCTCCAGTAAATGCTACCCAGAGGAGTCAATGGTCTAAAATGAATTTCAGGCAAAACTAGGTTTGCTACGTGCTACCGTCTCTGGTGGTGCGTCTAGTAAATCAAGTGAGCATAATGACCAAGTGAACATCAAATAATAATAAATGTTCTACTAATGAGAACTGAAATATCTTGGTACCTTGGAACGCTTTTACTCATAGTGAGTCATAGCTTTAAAACTATAAAACAGGAATAAGGATTTTGTGTCTTATCTCAGTACTTTTCATGCTGTTCACTCTTAACACGAACAACTCTCATTTGCATCTTTAATCTTTGTTTTAGTTTTGTCTTTTGTGTCTCAGGACCCAGGCTTGTCTCTCAAGCCCTGAATATACTTGCTTTAGTAGATCTAAGTAAGACATGCTGCTGCATAAGAACAAGAATAGGTACTTGTTTTAGAAAACAGTTTTATTTGTGAATCTTGGCATTTATAGGCTTAATGGTTCTTCATGTGAGTAGTCCAGCTGTTTAAACACTGGCCTATTTTAGCCGTGATTTTGGACCAACTGATTTTCTTTTGCAAGTGTTGAAAGCAAAATTCTAGATGTTTCAATTCAGTAATTTTCATTTGAAATAAGTGGATGCCTTTTTTTCCCCCTAAGTTTTCCTTAAAGAAATCGTTTTAACAAAAATGTAAATCAATATTTAATTTCATAGTTGATAACAAAATTTTCTGTTTTCTTTTTTTCTGTTGGGTATGGCCTGATTTTTTTTTATTTCTTTTATGGTCATAAGAAAGCAAAACCAACAAAACCTAACTACTCCATCAGTTTTTCTTCAATTCCATAATGTTCCTCCTATTTCACTTGAATTCTTAAAAATCCTTGTAAAACTGCTCTAAGGAAGGTTGACTGAAGTTTTGTATAGCAGTTTCCACCAATCACCAGCCAAATAATTCACTTCTGATTACTGGATTAATGGATATTGAGTGCCTGTAGTGCTGTGTCCCTGGAAAAGGTGAGGATGGCCACTGTCTAAATGAGGCCGAGTAGGGCAGGGATGATATGAGAAGCTGTACAGAGGGACAGGATCTTCTGTTGCTTACAGAATTTCTTTAAAGATCTTGCTTTGAGATGAGAAGAAAAGGGATTCCCTTAACATAATGGTTGAGCAAAGATCAATGATTTGTCTGTACTGCCAGAAGCAGAGAAAATAGCATTATTATAGAGATAGAATCAGTGGAGGGATATCACATATTTAACAGGAAGATGGAGCTCAGAAGATGTAATGTGAACTTGTGACTAATATTACCATAATGATAATTTTTTAAAATACAGATATTTTTAAGCAATTGGTTTTTGTGATGAATGAGAACATTACCAGTCAGTCTGCAAGCTCATAGTAGGGCTTAAGTGTTTCCCTTGCTCATCAATGTGAGTTTACTCCTATATTGTTAAGTTACAAACCTCTTAAATCAGGCTTAGTCATCCAGTCTGTGGCACACTGGCTCTTCTGTTTCTCTCACTCTGCTTTTGTGTTGTTTCGCTTATAGTGTTGCAAGGACTGCAGTGAAAATTTTCTTTCCACAGCTCACAAATAAATCATCCTGAGGGCTGTTCTTAGCACCATAGATCAGTCCGGCGTGCTCTGCTTAGTTCCTGTGAATCTTTAATGCTGAAATTCAGGTGAAAATCTGCAAGTAGTCAGCGAGGAAGGATGCATTTTCGTTAACTATAACTGCAGCCAGAAGATGCAAAGAATTGCATATGTCGATCTTAGCTTCATGAAGCAAATTCCTGCATGTCTTAACAAGGTCCACTGCTTGTTTGCATTCTTATATTTTGCATTAATTTCCACCTATGAAGCACTTTCTGTGGATTTTAAAATAAAATACCCCCACAGCCCTATATAGGTAATTTCAGTGTTCCTGTCTTGCATTAACAGAGAAAACCAAGGCACAGACAAATAAATCTTACGTCCCGTGTCAACAAATTGACAAAGGAAATGCTATGTAAACCCTTTTTGCATCCAGCTGAGTGAATCTTTTATTGATTATGATCATAATTATCCTAGTATTCTAGTCCAAATGAGTAGCTGTTTGAGGTTCACTGAGACGCTGGCTTGCATAGTTTTGTTGCCCCTTTGAATTACTGAGATTAATATTCAAGTCATTCATTGGCATGTTAACATGGTGCTCTAATTGTGCTAGTGACACAAAACAATTCACAGTAGTACTCTGCTGAGATAGATCTCTGCTCTGTGTTCCACTCTACTTGCAGACCTGGTGCATGAATCACTCAGCCTCAGCCTGTGTTGTTGCATGGGACTTTTCCAATCCAGATGCAGGACTTTGCATTAGCTGATTTGAATTTAATGATGTTCTTGTCAGCCTGTTTCTCCATCCTGTGAAGATGTCTCTGAATAGCAGCCCTGCCCTATAGCACACTAGCTACTCTCCCAGTGCAGTATCATCCACTAATCTGAGAGTCCAGCTCATGTTCCGTCTCAAAATCCTTTCTTGTAGTCAAGGTGTACAACATCCATTGCTGTCCCCTCATCCACAAGTCTGGCAAACAGGGTGGTCACCCGTGATTTGGTAAATCCATATAGGCTGTTCCTTACCTATCTCTTGCCCTTCATATGCTTGGAAATGGCTTCCAGGAGCGTTTGCTTCATAAAGCTCCTAGGGACATAGGTGTGCCCAAACTGCTTCTAGTTTCCCACATCTTCCTTCTTGCTCTTCCTCAGGATGGGTGTGGTGTTTTTCCAGTCATCAGAACCCCCTTGGCTGACTTGACCTTTTGAAGGTAGTAACAGCCTCACAGTGACATCAGCCAGCTATCTCAGCACTACTGGTGGTATATATTCTGGTCTCACAGATTGTCTGTATGCACATGGCTTAAGTGCTCTGTGCTCCTGCAGACTTTTCTGGTAAGCTCATGGAGCTGAGAGGCCTGAGGGCAGATTTTACTAGTAAAAAGCAAGGCAAAAGTGATTTCCTGCCCCCATGGAGCAACAGCCTCACAATTTAGTTAGTTGTCCTTTTGCTGCTCATGTGCTTACAGAAGCCCCTTTTACTCCTCCTTTACATCCCTTACTGGATCAAACTCCAGCTGACCATTGGCTTTTTTAACTCAATTGCTGCATGCCCAGGCAGTGGTTCTGTATTTCTCTTGAGTAGCCCATGCCCACCTCTGCTTCCTTTTTAGTTTCTGCATTTGAGCTCAGTCATGAGTTCCTTGTTCATCCATGCTGGCCTTTTGGCATGGTTGCTCAGCCTTCTGCACAGTGGAATGGACTGTCCTAGTGCTTTGAGGAGACTGTCCTTGAAGATCAGTATTATCTTGGTGTACCTTTGTATTTCAAAGAGTATTTATTTAGGGAAAAATTGCTATCTCGATGCATAGAGGTCTAGGTCAGATAATTTAGATTCTCTTCCTTCCTCACGAAGAACCAGACCAGTAGGTCTGGAGAAACAGAAGGGTCATAGTAAGCACAACAATTTAAAGTCAAAGCTTCCTCCTAGACTCACTGTCCCTTCACTGGGTGTTCAGATACTGGCAATTCTGTAATGATCTGCAGCTTAGAAATGAAATACACGTTAATTCCAGCAATAAAAAGATTTGACACATATAGCTTGTTAAGCTAACTGCTGGCTTGAACCCCTGTAGTTCTTTAAAGCTAGAAAGCAAATATTTTTTTCTGCCTTTGTCTAAAATTCTGAACTACTTGTGTAAATAAGTATTTTAAAACACTGTACTTCTCAAACCCCAGTGCTTCTTTGGGGAGGCACAAACCAGCACTTTTACAGAAGGAATTTGTTTCCTCTATTTGTCGTCTTTCTGCCAGTAATTGTTGCTGTGAAAGCACCAGTGCATGGAAGCTTAAGACTAGTAAATTCTTCTTTAGCTACAGATGTTCTGTAGATGACAGCTATTCTTAAAGAGAGACAACATATCCCAGTCAGGGAAAATATAATTTAACCTAATGCAAAATGTCATTTGTGTTGGCACAAATGGGAAAAGATACATTTCTGGTTTTCAGTGGTTTTAATATGTTTCGTTTAGTTTCTGGTCACAGTTGAATGTTGAAGTAATTGTACAAGATAAGCTAATATATTTTCTGTCTCTGCCTGTCTTACAAAGTAATATGCATAAAGTCCCGTTAAAGACAGTTGAATTTATATTCTGTTGGTTTCGAAAGGCATCTTTAAAGTGCTCATGTAAATATGTACTCTAAGTACAGCTACTTATTTTGTACCTCATAGAAACTCATATCCATAAAATATCTGCCGTAAAGTGTTTAATAAAATGTTAATCCTTCTATAAATAATAATTCTGAATAGTGCTTTACAGTATAACAGACAGTGCCAGAGCATAATTTTGCACAACAAAGTTATTCTGTGATCCCAAGAAGACGGTAAGTAATACATTAGTATATGATACTTCAGGGAAAGGATACAAGGATACGTTGGTTGTGGTGACGTTTATGATTACAATCACTAGAAGGTATTTAGCTCAGATTTGTGCTGTGGCTGATACTGCCAACACAGTTTGCATTTCCAAAACTAGTGGAAAAGCTTCCAAAAGTCTCTTTGACACCTTTCATAAACAGGCTTCTGGTGTGTTGACCTGGAAGGTGTAATCTCTGGTGACAGGATGTGTACCAAGCATTGATAACAGCTGAGGTATTTCACCTCTTGAAGTTGTGAGTTTACAGCAGGATGATAAACATAGGAAACACAGTAGTAAAAGATTTGGGTTGCATTAATTTGCATCCACTGTGACTATTTGTGACTGTTCTTATATGTGAGAACCTGCTCTTCAGAAATTTTCTTTGAAAACCAAGAAAAAGGGCCTTTTGACTAGGAAGTGCAATATTTTTTATCTGCAAACTGAATCTGAGTTGCTGGCACAGCATTTGAAATTGGGCGGTTTATTCCTCTAACTTGATATGCTAAATCAGTTTCATATTTTGGTTGGTATAAATATAGTTGAATAAAACCCTATAGCAGCTTTAAAGGCAATGTCATTTTACAGTATAAAAAATTACAGCCCTTGAAAGCAAATGCCAGTAATATTTGACTAACTGTTACAAAACCTGTTAGGTGCTGTTAGGGCTCCGATTCCAAAGGGTTGAGTCTGTAGTAAAACCCAAGAAGAATGCAAAATGATCAAGAAATGACATGCTGCCTATTGTTTGTAGCTATAGGATCAAAATAACAATTATACATGCCAAATAAATTCTAAACCTGTAAAGGAGAAAAAGAGGGGGTGGCTGTAAGTACAGGTGCCAGAAGCATTAAATAACCCTCTCAGACAAGGTGCACCACTGTTGTCTTGAATGCTGCTAGGTCCCCTCAGTCTGGCATTTTTTCCCCCTGCACTAGACAATGTGCATTCACTGCAGGAGACTAGGTTAAGCCTGCGTCTCCCAGACCTGCCGGCTCCTTCTGCCCAACCCGAGACAGAGGTGCCTTTGTCAGTATAATTACCCTCCCCTTGTAGTAGAAATAGTTTGTTTAGAGCCTTATTTGCAGGTAGAGCTGGTATAAGCAGGAATTAGCATGCTAAAGAACCTGCCCCAGCACTGACTTTGGGCTTATTTATCAGAATCTTTGACAATCAGGGTTTTTTTTCTCTCCGTTGGTTTATTCAGTGAGATACTATCCGAGATTAAGAGCTTTAAGGTTATTAAAGAGATTGAAGATGGGAGCCAACTGGCTGTTGTGTGAGGGAGGCGCATGTCACGGTGTGTAGGATCTCCCAACAATTTCATGCCTGGCAGGTCTGCACCTTGGCTGCCAGAATAAACGTGGGGCGGATGATCCTTACAGCTTTCTGGGGACTGATTAAAACTCCTTTTGGCTTTCAGCACGTTGTCCACATCAAAAAGGTGCGAGAAGTAAAATAAATGTTTCTTTTGCTTTTCAAGATACTGTGGCCAATCTCCCTAAGCCTTCCTAATTGGCCTAGGCTGGTTGCGGATGATTAACTTGAAGTTAAATGAGGCCTGCTTTTAAACATGCTTTCCCAGACTTTAAACGGAACGATGGGGGGAAACTTTAGACTGTTGCGATGCTGGACGGGAGCCAAGCTGGGTTATTATTAAAGTGGATCCAAGTTTTGATCCAGGTTTTGTTTACACTGAGCCAACTAAGTTGATGGACATCCCTCCCTCTCTGTGTGCTTGAACGTATATTATTGGTGATATTAACAATATGCCATTTCTGCCCATGAAAAAAGAGCCTTTTAATGAAGGGGGAAGAATAGTAGTAGCTTGGTTTGAGTTAAGAGTTGCTTGCATTTGGAGTTTGCTGATTTCTGCAAGTTATTTTAACTATGTTAAGATATTTCAGAGTATGAAAAAAATGCAGAGGTAAAAAAATGTGCTCAGTGTTTAATGACAACATTGCAAAGAAAATAAAAGTAATGTGCCCTGAGGGCAAAGGCAGTGAGGAGATTTGCTCTGAGGAAAAAAAAGCATGCTCTAAAAATACATCTTTGAAGAAACCATGTTGGTCTGTGAATGTTTCGTTAGTGAGTTTCATTAGTTTTCTGCGAGGTGAATACAGTGCAGACATTTGATCATTAAAAAGTTGTTTTTTTTTCATGCAGAACTTGGTAAACCCCTGGTCTTCTCTTTTTATGTGAAGATTAAAAGTAAACTGTAAAATGGGTTTCTGTTGGGCAGGAGACGCCAGAATTCTCGTGTCTCTGGTGAATACAAAAGATTCACCTTCTGTGTGCCCTCCAGATAAAGTGTATGGGCTTTGCAGGTAATTTTGAGAAGAGAATCCAGCCCAGCATCACTTTGTCCTGTGGCTGATAACCCCATTTGGCGTGGGCACATAGCAGAGCGGCTGCAGCAGCAGCGCTTCGAGTTCCTTTATGGCATTTTCCTTAGTGTATCTAGAAAGACATAATGAGAACCAGTGACTGGCAGCATAAATCAGACAAATCCAGCAGAGCCACAAGGCAAAGGGTCTGAACAGCAGGACTCATTAACCTCTGAACAGACTGTCAGGGGAAGCAGTCAGTTCTCCATCTGAAAATGTCAAGAAGTAAGTTGGGAAGTGTGTTGGAGAGCAGCTGGGGCTGGAGCAGGGCAGGTTGTGCTCAGCACGTTCGATGACTGACTCTGTGACACACAGAAGGTCTGACTAGAAGATCTAATGGCTGGTTTTTGGTAAATCTGTATTTTCTCAGAGGCATTCTCTGACTGCAAACTGTGCTTATTAGCATCTCCTGAGAATCGTCTGGCAGGACCTGGTTTTCCTGTCACATATCCTGCTCGCCCACCCCTGCCTTGCCTCGCTGAAAGGCAACTTTGCAGTTTTTCTGACACCTTGCAGCTCTTGTGTCTTTGCTTGATAACCAGCATCCAACTTGGATAAGCTCTATATTTAAACTGGTATTATAGTACAAGCTAGGCTTCCAGATATGTCCAGGCATATCATTAGATTTAATTGAATTCTGTGGCTATTAGCATGTCCCCTGTGAAATGTCTGGCACTGAGCCATGCCCTGGTAGACCTATGCACAAGAAAAGTACAGTAACGAGGGCACCCCAGGAGGGCTGTGGATGAACCTCAAGCAGTTTCACCATGATTCTACCCTTGCTTCAAAGAGAAGAGGCTTAGGCTCATTCATGAATCGTTTCTTTCTCAAGCTTGCAAGACTTTACCCCGTTTTCCAAAGCCACCTCCTATTTGTACCTTCCTGCTAGTCTCAGTCCTGGTGTGTTCAGGCTCTGGTGTCCTCTGGATCACCACATTGAGGAAGGGTAGACTGCAAGTCCCTTCTGCTGTTGGATCATGGATTTTTTCTGGTATTTTATTTTGGTTGACCTTCCCCAGTGACTTTTTTGCTTTTCTCCCTGCTTGGAAAACAGCTAATGGTTTGCCACTATCCCAAAACTTCCCTTGCCAGTTTGCAACCCTCTTAGACTTGAGACCAGCTGTATTACTTGTAACTTTACTGGCTGTTTGTACCACTTAGACAAATTGATAGTAAGGGAAATTTAACAGTAAGAGCTGAAACTTACTTGAAACGAACTGTATCCCAGATAACTTGTAATTTAAAAATCACAAGTAAATGATCCTGTTAGTGTTCTATGAAAGGGTTAGTGTTATGGCCCTGCTCTCTCTTCCTTTTCCTCTTTCCTACAATACATGTTGCGTTTTCAATTGCAATGTCTGTGTAAATGCATGGACAGGGCACTATTTTCCCTGAAGTATTTATTGTAAGTGGGAATGAAAGGGGACAGACCTGTCCTGTGGCTCAATCTACTTTAGACACATCCTGAATGTCCACTACAAGTGCATGCCTACAGTGTCAGCTATTTAAAACTCTGCAAAGGTGTTATCAGAGTTTACTCCGACACATGACATTTTCTCTGTTACCAGCAAATAACTACAATACTAGGGAGTGAGGGAGAACAAGGAGACAAGATAAATACAATGACAGAAATTACTGAACCAAGAAACAATACCCAGACTTTCCTCAACAGGGTGAAACACATGGATCTCTCAAAATTTTGAGAGGAGAAATTGCTTTTTCTATAAGCCCTTTGCAACAAAACAAAAAATTGCAATGTTGCTCTGTTCTCTGATGCTCAGTTTATTGTGTTAAATTTAATCATTCTCCAAACTTGTTCTCTTTTTCAACACAGGGTGCTAAGGCATGTTTTTTGCGTGATATCCCCTTCTCTGCCATTTACTTCCCCTGTTATGCTCATTTGAAAGCTTCATTTGCAAATGAAGATGGGAGGGTTAGCCCTGGAAATCTGCTCTTGGCTGGATCAATAGCTGGTAAGTGCCCAAATTTGTTTTTGCATGGCACTGTATTGCACCTGCAGTGCAATAGTTACAGCAGTAAGAACTTTGAAAAGCTCAGAACTATGTGCAACTGTACTGAATTTCGCAACCTTGTGCTCAAATAACAGCAAGCTTCCATGCTGTAGATTGAGCTGAGGTTAAAAATATACTGTCAGATCCTGGTATAATCATAACATTCAGGAGGCAAAAGAAAGGGAAAGATTTAAGTGCTGATGTTTTGTTATCATGTATCATCGTTCCTCATGAAGCTACTGTGCTGCTTTTGCCTATGTCTGACTGACAGGTAAAGTTTTTTTTCAAAAAGTTTATAAATAAAATCATGGCATTTGTGAAATTCTTTGATCAAAGAAATCTTGAATTTTGGTACACGGAGTCTAAAAGCCATGCTAGCAGTACAGCTCTCTGAGTACAATGACATAACGTGACAAAATGATGACAGTTACTTGCTACCTACAGTATCCCATGCAATTACTTGGTTTCATGAGGATTTTACCCTTATCATTTTTTTAAATACTAAAACAGAAAAGCTTGAAAACATTTCTGCTGTGCCACGGGTTGCTGATTCCTGGCGTACTCAGATGTGAAAAAGGTGCCAGTGTGATCTTGAGCACTTACTTGGTTTAGTTTGCTACACAGCAGATAGGAGAGCAAAATCATGCTTAACTTGTCACAGATGCATTTAACTTGAGTGTGCCAGAGCCTAAGGGAAAAGACAGAGACACTCTTTGTAGCCTTTTCTTGCCTTTGCATCTGCTGCATAGATGCTTCCTGGCATGGCACCCAGCTTCTGCACCCAAAGGGGACCACCATTTCGTAGCTGCTTTCTGGAATGTGCAGCTTGAGAGTCCTTCTCCTGCTGTGCTCGTGGTTTTCCCCTTAGGAAGCATATGGGATTGAAAATTTGTGCAACAGGACCCTTGGGGAGCATGTAGCAAGCGGGAGGGCTCACATCTGCAGGTGTTTCCATTGTGTTCTTTGAGGGCTGCTTGATCTCTCCAAGCGGCAGCTGAGTTCTCCAGCATGGCCCCTTGACAGGCTGCTGTGACCTGCCAGGTGAGGAAAATGATGGAGTGGCATGACTCCAGCATAGAGAGATGTTTGAGCTATGTGTTCTCATTTGATTTAAGCTTTCTTCTCCCTGGGGAAACTGTTAGTGGGCAAGATACACAGGACTGTGTCTCTTGAGGAGCAGGGGCCTTTTATAGCCAATATCTGGGCTTAGAATAGAGCTAAGGTTGGTTAGTTTGTCTTGTTGAAGCATAGAACTCTATATTCAATAGCTCATAGTCCAGAGGAATCAACCTGACACTAGGAAAACCAACTGTATTCAAATGACTGCTGCTTAAAACCCCCTTGTCCTGTCCCCTCCCCCACCCCAAACCAGAGCCAGCCTCCAAGCCCCCCAACAGGAGCTTAGAGCCAGCTTATTTCTCACCCATTTTAATGGAACAAAACAATTTTTGAACTTTAGATCATATTTATAGGCTTGAAACATAAGCTGGCATTTTTAAGCCAAGTCATTTCTTAGATTTTCCTATTTTTCTCTTTCTAGCCATTGTCAGGTGATTGCAGACTGAGATAACCATCCCTTTGAAGTTCAGGCACAGAAGCAGTCTTTATTGTTGCTGATACGGCTTACCAAAGTAGCTCTAATGTGAATTTTATCCAGTGCTTCCTGTGAATCCCATCCGAGGTTAACTCTCATGAGCAAATTACAGTGTTAAAGATACAAAACTCATTGTACTGTTTACAAAAGTGGGAAACATTGTACTGTTTACAAAACCAAGGAATTTATTTTATTGGGTACAAGTGAAGCATGGGGGGTGTGTGTGTGTGTGTTATTTGGCCACGAGAAAGTCAAGGGGAAGACGAAACAAAACCCCCATCAGCTCTGAAACGCTGGCTTGGTCTCTGGGCTGATGTCTTTGCTCTGGCCAAAGATCTCGCCTGGTCAATGGACTTCAGAGGTGTGTGTGGGCTCTGTCTGGGTGTGGGAAACTCCACCTTTCCACAGCCTCTGCTGCTGGGATATTCAAGCTGGCCATGCTCAGATGTGCACCTGCATCCTCTGCCAGTGGGCGTTGCTTGTGTTGAGTGTATTTTCTTCCTTTTCATTGCTGTTAGGGACACATGCAACATGCATGTCATCTAGCTTCTGGTTTCCCACTGTTCGCTGGATGTCTCAACCTATTGTGCCACGGCATTTTCTGAGGTGATTCTAACATCAGCTACAGGATCTCTCATTGATTTGCTGTATCTTCTTATTGCCTCCATTAACTTCCTCCCCTTGCTTTTCTTTTTTATTGTCAGCTCCCGCTCTGCCATTTGTCTTATTGTGATTGTAAGCTTCTCGTGGCAGTGATCTGTAAATTCCTGTTTGTCTGTAAAGTCTTCCATCCTGTACATGTAGCTCCTAAAAATAGGAATAAAAACATCTTTAACTGCATGATATCCTCAGTAATAAGGAATGAGGAATAAGGAGACGGAAGTCAACATGTAGTGAGCAGAGTTATTGCTAAGTATGTCCTTTGGTTTTCCTTGAAAACACTGGTTGGCTTTTGAAGGACAAAAGTCCGGCTTTAAATTGAAGGCTCCACCAATATCCCGGTGTGGGTAAGGCTAAGCAAAAAGGAATTTCAGTGTTTCTGGAGTTCAGAAACCTTTGCCAGGTTTTAGCACTTGCCTGTCAGGCTGACCACTGTGCAAGTTCAGTGTGTGAGTTATTTTGGGGGGTCCGGGAGAAGAGGAGGAGGAGTTCTTATTTTGGTGATCTGCACACGCTTACATTTCTGAGAGCAGCCTGCAGGAAGGGTGCTCTGGTGCTTGAAGCCAGACCATGCTGGTTTGGACAGACATTGCTACAGAATTATTAAGCCTAAAAAAAAAAAAAGCAAAGAAGATTTATGCATCTACATCTGACCAAGTTGGTTTGGAACAGATGCAGAATGGAAAAGTAATAAAACCATAAGAGACAGTGTCTTCTGGGTACAGTCTCGGTGCTTTATTTTTTCTTTTGGCTTCTTTTTTTTTCAGTTCTAAACATGGGCAGCCCCTGTTTGGATAGGGATGGTTTTAGAAATACCACCCATTGGCAATTCGGTATTTTTTTACTGTCAGTTGATTATCTGCCAGGGTAAATTTAAATCTTCCTCCAAGTGTTCTGCTGAGGATCTGAGCTGTGGCTTTGCAGCCGAGCAGTCTGCCATGCTTAATGAGAAGAATGACCCTTTCTTTAAACCTTAGCTCTCGTGCCTTGCTGAGCATGCACAGCATTATCTGGTTCTCGGTGACATTGCTGTGTGAGGGGTTGGGGTATGTGTGTGTGTGCACAGGCAATTCTAGCACAGTGTGCAGCCAGAATGCTGGAAGCCACAGAGAGGCGTGAAAAGGAAAGGGGAAGATCGACCTCACCTCCAAAGACTGTGTGCTTATTGACTATGAAAGTTTATGATCAGCACTGAAAAACCCAGCCGGTGCCTCGCAGCTCAGCAGGAAGCATGTGATAGATATGGTTGTTCCTTTAGGAGAAGCTCTTTCTGGGTGAAGCCACATCCACGACGACTGCCTCTTGTTGCTTGTTCTCCTTAGCTTCTGCTTAACTCAGTGTGGCTGGATTTTCCTGACATAAGAATGAAAGGCAGGGATACCCCTGGGTGAATGAAGTGTGTAGCATATGTGACAAGTCGGTGAATGCCCACTGATGGTTTCTCTGTTGTGCAGGTATGCCGGCAGCCTCCCTGGTGACCCCTGCGGATGTCATCAAAACAAGGCTGCAGGTGGCTGCCCGGGCAGGACAGACCACCTACAGTGGTGTGGTGGACTGCTTTGCCAAGATTGTTCGAGAGGAAGGTCCGAAGGCTCTGTGGAAAGGAGCAGGAGGTGTGTGAAAGAGCTTTGATTACAAAGGGATTTCCAGTTGTGGGTTTTGTCACTGAGGACCTCTTTTCTTTCCTTTCAGCTCGTGTGTTTCGATCTTCTCCTCAGTTTGGTGTAACTCTGGTGACTTACGAGCTACTGCAGAGGTGGTTTTACGTGGACTTCGGGGGAGTGTAAGTATGTGGTGTCTGAATCTGCCTGGTGCCCTGAAGCCACGCTTGGTACTGTGTGAGTCTTGGTGCTCCTCAACTTGTCAGAGTGAGGGTCTTGCTGTTACAGAGGACACGTTGCAAAGGCTTTGTAAATACTGTTTAAGCCACTACACTTGTGGAGGTGAGGATGATATTCCAGTACCTGCTTCACAGCAAAACATTACCATGTTTTACATCACCATTTCAAGTTGAGGACCTGTGCTAGTGTAAACAGAGACAGAGAGAGGCTAAATAATGGGCTGGGGATTTAACTGCAGGGGAAACATAAGCCGGCAATTTTTCCTTACTTCCTTTGTGATGCCTACCAGGTCAGGATATGCTCTGCATTAGTCCTCATTAGTTTGGTGGAGGGGCTGTGCCTCTCATTAGGCGGGGCATTTGACATCCAAAAAAGTCTATAGGTGTCACCAAGACCAAAACCTGTTTATTGGAGCTTCAGCTCTGCTTCCTGTCTTTGTTGATGATATTGCTGTTCAGTGTGATCCCGGGAGCAGCTGCAGACCATTTATGAATCTTTGGGGACAGTAATTTGAAAGCCACCACAAAAATTACTTAAACTCTGCTAGGTTCCTGGATTGGTTCTGCACTGCAGCAGAGACTTATGAACCCCTGCTCCCCTACACTGCAGTTCTGGTTAATGCAGTACAAATTTTATCTGGATTTGACCATACTCAATCAACATGAAGGCACCTAACTGTTCCGAAAGGTTTTAAACCAGGGTATTTCTCATTGCGTTTTAGCATTTAATTTAATTACTTACTGGGAGGTACACCCAGATGTCCCATTCAGCTTAGTTTATGGAGGAGGATTTTTGTGGACACTGATTTTACTCTACAGAAATTAATTTATTATTTTTATTATTTTGCAGAAAACCAGCTGGATCAGAGCCAGTTCCTAAATCTAGGATCACACTCCCTGCTCCTAACCCTGACCATGTTGGTGGTTATAAATTGGCAGTTGCCACTTTTGCAGGGATTGAAAACAAGTTTGGACTTTACCTACCTCGGTTTAAGCCATCACCACCTACCTCAAAGGCTGCTGCAGCAGTAGGACCCTAAGTTTATTGCCGTAGGTTTTTTGTTATTAGTTGGGAAAGAGCCACTTTTCTAATTGGTAAATACTTTATTCCTTTAGCTTCTTATCATGTAACAGTTTAGCTTCATTTGAGTTTTAAGATAATTTTCATCTGAAATGTAATCATTTGTCTTTGTGCTTCCTTAACCAGATCACTGTGAAATTCTTACCAGTTGTTTTAAGTTTGGGACCATGAATGTATTTGTCCACATCTGACATGTGCTTGCGTTGGGAAGACACTAATTTTAGGTTCTATTTGCTAGGGAGGGCTGGGTGAGAGCTGTGAACCAGATCATTTTATAGACAGTGCTCCGCTGCAGATCACCAGGGCGGATGTCGCACATCGTCACTCAGATGGAAGAACTCAGTGGATATCACGGTGCTCAGAGTGGAATGGTTTCAACTGCACATGAAAATAAGTGATAAACTCGGTGTGTGTCTATAGAGGTCAGCAAATATATACCCGGTACCTAAGTATGCCAGTACAGCTTTGACTTTTTAAATATGTACACGCACAAGGTCTGTTTCTGGATTGTATTATGAAGCTTTTATGTGGAACATGTTTTTGTAATGGAAACCACATTTATAAATGTTTAGCCGTTGTATTATGTTACTGGTATCAAAATGCTCAAAAGAAAGTGTTATTCTCCATAGTCTTTGCACTTTATGGCAGAACTTTTGGCATTCTACTACACATACAAGGAAATTTCATAACTAGGTGCCTATCTTGGGTTGCTGGTGTTTGGAATTCAGTTTGTATATGCACTTCTATAGTAAAACGCTGCTTGTTTAAATAACTGCAATAGAAAATTCATGCACTGTATCAATGGTACCTGCCTTAACTGCTGGCTTGTAATTGGCAAATAGGTGGTTTCAGATTCTTATTTACTTCATTGAGTTTAAAGAGATTAAAATACTCTAACAGAAAAGATTTTACTTAATTTTTTGGTGCCTTGCACAGTGTTTAGAAAATTATGTATTTATGAAGATAGAAATAAACCTTTCAAACAGATGCACACATGGTATTCTGTTACAGAAATAGCATAGTACATCAAATGTCTTGTTCAACTTCAATTACAAAGTTAGGTTGAGATGAAGTTAATGTTTGGAACATGTAGGCTACAAAAACACCTGCAGCTTGAGAACAAATTCCCGAGTTCCCCTATGTAGAAAAGACATCTGTTGGTGTAGGTGACTCTGAAAAAAAGAAACCTTTCCTCAGTCGAAAGCCAGGATTGGGCTAAGCTGTGGTATGTTGACCCTGCTTGGCAGGGGGTTGGAACAGATGATCTCCAGAGGTCTGTGCCAACCCTAACAATTCTATGACTCTGTGACCTTTACTTCTGGGGTGAGGTTGATGTGTTATGAACAGTCTGACTACGTGGTCAGTTGAAAACACTGCTGGGTGTCTCCTGTGATACCTCCTACGACCAAGAAGAATTTGGTCTTGCTTGTCTTCTTTGGGTGAGTGGTGGGTGCCTTCAACAGTGACTGTAAACTGAGGGAATGGATAGACACAGTGTCTTTGCAGAAGAATGAGTGGGCTATGCGGTGTCGAATTGTACTATGACTTGTAGAAATACTGAAGTGGAAATCACTCTGTTACTCTGTGTTTGGCTCATCATGAAAATGATTCTCTTGGGCCAATTCGCATTTTGAAGTTACAAGTGAAATGGAATCGTGGCAGGATTAGCATCTGCAGTACATGAGCGTGGGGGGAGGAGATGACATCTGCCTGCAGCTGCATCTTGGGTCTGTCTAAGCCAGTGTGCAGAGGCTGTGCCGGGCTCTTGACAGCTGCTGGCTTCCACTTCCCAACCCTGTACATCTCAATCTCCCCAGATGACAGCTCCTTCGTTTCAGAAATGGGAAAAAAAGCTGACCCTTGTATAACTCCAGAATTAACTGTAGATTTTTGGTTTTGGCTTGTCATAAAAGTTAAACTTTCTGACTGGGAGATGCCTGTGCTTGACACCTGAGATTTCAGGCTATTTAAGAGCTGGTTTTACACTTCTTCCCTCACTTTTGCCTGATGTGCCTTGTCAGGGGTTTCTGTGGAAAGTCAGCAGCTCGGGGAAGACATCAGAGTGCTGCGCCGCACATCCTCCCTGGCCTGAGACAGGAGGTTCCTGGCCTTGAGCATGGGTTCAGCCAGCAGCTGCTCCCTCCCAGTCAGAGCAGGACACCGGCCATCCTGGCCGGAGCACGCTCCAATGCTGCCGGACAGCAGCGCAGCTGGCGCCTCGCAGCCAGCAACGGGACAGGGACGGGAGCTGGGTTATTGTCAGACTTGCACAACTTCTTGGCTCATGTGATAAAGACTGTTGCTTGTGTTTGACAAAAGAAATCACAGCTCAGTGCAATTCATTCCCAGCCTACCAGTGCCCTCCCTTTCCCAGGCCTGGCAGTATGATTTATCCTTTGTTCTAGGGGTGAAGGGACAATGCTACCAGCGCAGGGACAAATCTCTCTTGTGGCAGATCCACTTCAGAAGGCCACACAGCCTTTACCTTCTCCCTGGCAGGCAAGATGAGCAAGGCCGGACTGACACCCCCCACTACAACCCATGGTGGCTCTCCTCTTCCCCATTAACTGTCTTCTGGGGGGCGGTTCTGTCCTTCTGCCCTTCTTTTCGGGGCCAGCAGATGATGGAGGCAGGGACAGAACAGTTGAAGAGCCAGTGACTGCTTCATTATCATGCAACACAGTTTAAAACATTTCAAAGCATGCTACAGCACTGCCCAGAGATCTTGGGGATGATCTGTGCCCACAGTCGGCTTCCTCCAGACACAAAAGGATGCATTCCTGCTCTGAAAAGCTCACAGGCCAAGAAGTTGTCAGATTGCCTTGCAAACAAACAAAAGGCCCCGAGGACAATGTTCAGTGTTCAGATGTTTGTCCTCTTCGTGTTTCTGGGCAAGTTATGCAAAGTGTGGGAGGACCGGGATAAAATGTAACTGCGCTTGCTTCCTGCAGGCCAGCTAAGTCCCCGTGACAGCGCTTCCAGGCAAAAGAATTGATCCAGTATTGGTGATGTTACCAATTGCCATGAGAGCGGGGTCGGGGTGCCTCTGAAGCAGTTACCCCCTGCTTGTGTTTCTCAGCCCAGCAGAAGCGGAGGGATGCTTTTCTGCCTGGTCCCCAGGGAATGGGTTGGGTTTAAGCTGACTTTGTATTGACAGTTTGCAGGGACGCGTTTGTGAGCAAACATACCACAGGCTTCAAAAATGACACGGGCAGGTTTTCCTAAACCTCCTAAAAATACAAAACCTGACAGACTGCTCTGCATCTTCCTCAGGAGGGGACAGCCTGCGCGGGAATGACCGGCCGTACACCCCATGGTGTGCATGCACATCACGCTGCTTGCTGCTGAGCCTCTCGGCTCGCCAGCGCACACGTGGCAGAGGGATGAGCAGGAATCGGCCAACCTCGATGTTCAAACACCACTGTGAAATTCAGTGTGCACTCACAGTCCAGAAACCAGCTGTATCCTGGGCTGCATCAAAAGGAGCGTGACCAGCAGGTCGAAGGAGGGGATCCTGCCCCTCTGCTCTGGTAAGACCCCACCTGCAGTACTGCGCTCAGCTTTGGGCCCTCAATACAAGAGGGACGTGGACCTGTTCGAGTAGGTCCAGAGGAGGCCACAAAGAAGCTCCAAGAGTTGGAGCACCTCACCTGTGAAGTCACGCAGAGAGAGTTGGGTTGTTCAGCCTGGAGAAGAGGTGGCTATAGGGAGACTTTAGAGCAGCCTTCCATTGTGCCTAAAGGAGGCCTACAAGAATTCTGAAGAGGGACTTTTGACAAGGGCATGTAGTGATAGGACAAGGGGTCATGGCTTTAAACAGGAGGGTAGATTTAGATCAGACATTAAGAAGAAGTTCTTCCCTGTGAGGGAGGTGAGGCACTGGCACAGGTTGCCCAGAGAAGCTGTGGCTGCTCCATCCCTGGCAGTGTTCAAGGCCAGGTTGGACGGGGCTTCCAGTATCAAGACTTTGCTGAAAACCCAAGATTTGCTGAAAATAGAGGGTAATTTTGTATTTCCTTCCCTACCGGGCAGACTTTGAGGAACATCTGTCATACGGGCTCTTTTGGAAAGCCGGTGACGGGGAGCGATTTGTTTAGCAGCAGGAAAATCAATCATACAAACAAAAACTGTTGGAGATTCCTGGGAAGGCACAACAAGGACTGGTCAGAAACTGCACTGAAGAGCAGCCACGACCAACAGAAGGGGAGTAAGTGCCTCTTATTGGGTGCTCTTCCCTCTGCTTCAGCTGCTTGTAATGGTCCTTTCATATTGTTTTCTGTGGAAATCTGGATCTTTTCATTGTTCCTTCTGTGTACTGCTGAACCCCTCTCAAAAAGGAGAGAGGAATAAAAAGAGGGACTTCGGTCGTATTCATTTGCACACAGCAGCAAATGCTGAAGGTCTTCTGAGGCTGCTCTTAAAACCATTTTACAAGCTGTTAATGCCATAAAATAGGGAGACTTGGAAGGCGAACATGCAGAACATGCAGTCCCCGCTTAGGTTCCAAAACCTGAACGGCAGTATGGAAAAAGTGGAAGCACATTTGCCAGCCATTTCCACTGCACTGGTTATGGTGTATGGGAGACACCGTAGGTCAAACACCCTTCCCTTTACAACCCTCACAGTGTCCCCACACTTTCAGATGTGAGTGTACCATAGGGGTAGAAGGGCAGTGAGTGTCCCACCTCTCCTCATCAGCCACATCATGAGTTTGCTGTGTGTGCATCTGCACTCTGTGTGTTCCTAATCTTGTGTTCCATTAATGGCCAATGTGCATCTCTCACCCCATTCCCCTATGCACTGTGTGTGCCCACATACATAGACAATACTTACATGTGCCTTTGGAAAGGAAAACAGACAGAAATTGGACAAAACCAACCCAGAGATGATGTCTAAGCTGCTGCTTCACAAGTGTCTCACCTGGTTGTTCCTTAGCATTCACTTTTAAGGTACAACAGTGCTGTGAGTGCCACATTGGTTCTTCGGGACAGCTCCCAAAGTACCCAGGGAAGCAGGAGGAACACAAGCCTCACGTGTGGCTCTGCTCTCAGAGCCACCAGATGATGACAAAGGTATCTATGCTCTGTAAACCAGTTCATCTGGTGGAAGACACCGCTTACCACAACCCAGTGGGCAGGACGCCTGTCCACAGGCACTGGAATGTATCTTCAGGTCCCACCATGAAGAAGAAGCTAGCCTGTACACTCTCACTGGGAGTTATTCCTAACCATTGAGAGGATAAGGGAAATCCAGCTTCTCCATAGGATTCATTTTCTTAGCCTACTCTGGCTTTTAGCAGTGCAGAGGCTTCCCAGTGGGTCTGGGTTTGGCCGTAGCTCTGAAGAGCATTAGATGAGACATTCCTCAGCATGACTGCCCAAAGACGAGCTGTGGTTCCCTCCAAATTTACCTACAAAATGTTTGCTGCTGCCTGACTTCCATATTTCTTGCTGTAATGGTTCACCTGCCTGCCCAAGGGACTGTGAGCCGCTGCCTAACACATGTGTCGGAGCCATGCTCTGCCTCAGCACAATGTTGAGATGTGAACACAACCAGCAGCCTCACCACCAAGGTGTCCCTCTGGGCACCTGGTGAAATCAGGCTGCACACGTTTCTTTGCCCAAGCCACAAGAGCTTGTCATAAAGGAGAATATTCCCTTGCTCCCTGCCCCAGCCTGTCTGTCAAGACAGTTTAGGTGGCCTTGTCCTTCCCATTCCTTTTCTTTTAGTGCATATGGCAGCACGGTGCTGCTCTGCATGTGCACAGCCAAGGATGGAGGGAAAAACCAGACTTGAGTCAAGCCTAGAAGCTGACGTGGATCAGTGTCTGCTCATGCAGGATTTGTAGCAGGATCCGATGCATGTGAGGCCATTGCTGGGCAGTCCCTGTATCAAAGGTATCTATTCCCATAGCAGCTGCATGAGCATTCTGTGAGTCAGGGCAGTCACATTATCCCAGTGACCAGTAATGAACACGCTGAGTGCTGCTTGGCAAGGAAAGATGAACCACACTGCGACAGGACGGGCTCCATACATTTTATTGGCAATACTAGTGTCATACTCGGGAACCACAACCCTTTGTCAGACTGTTAGTGTTAACTTGCATGACAAGTATCAGTGACCAACTGTATTTGAAATATAGTTAAAGTGCCTAGAAATAATAGGCATCTTGAAAGAAAAAAAAGGAAAGGAAACTCATTCCATCCACTCAAGCCAACCTTTATAGATCTTACATCTGAAGCACAACTGATGTACTGTAATTGTTATGTGGACTTTAACGTAACCTCTACAGCAGCACACAGACAATGCAGTTCTCTCATTACGCACATGCTTTAGGATCATTTATTTTAATGCTTTCAAATAAATATGTTCCATGCAGCACACCGCAATAAATAAGGAGCAGCAACTTTCGTATAGTACATCCATTCATAATGTAAGTCACCATGTGAAACACCACATCTAAAGTCTTTGGCCCAGTCCCATACAGTGAAGCACACCACATCTGCACATAATCATATCTGGCTTCATATGGATTTAATAGGACTATGCCAGAAGGGCAATGTGAGCACAAGTTTAACCAGGGGTTCCTAGCTATTAAATACAGCTACTAAGTAGTTAAAAGGCAACAACTAAACCCATAAAGGGTTGATTTGTCTTTTCTTTCTTACTTTTCAGACAGAAATATAAAGTATGAAAATGCTCTGGATATTTTCAGCCTCGTGTAAAGCAGTGTGATTAATACGGAATGCTTTGAGCAATACTGGCACAGACACTGGCATCGAAAGCCACAGCAGGACTGACTCTGACACTGAACACCGGTGTACTCAGCGGGGGGAAGCTGCTGTTCTGGTGGCGGCGGGCGCTGCTCCTTGTCCTCCTCCTCTAGGCAGACAGCTCCACCGCCCCCTCCTCCTCGCTGTCTGCCCGGTTGGCGCGGATCTCCACCAGGGTCCGGGCGAAGCGGGTCCACTCGTCATTGTGCGGGACAGCCAGCTGCGGAGAGACCACAGGGAATTAGGCTACATGGGGGGGCTGGTCAGCATCTCTCCAGCCCCAGACTGCGGCTCCTACTGCAGTCAGTGCGGCTGTTCACAGTGAAGGATAGAGGCATGGGCCTCCCAAACCCAGCTCCAGGACAAACCTGGCGTCTTCCAATACAGCACCAGCCAGGAGCTTCTGCATCAGTGCCACAGGAAAAAGCTCTATCATCTGCTTGATTTTGAGGCGAAGCTTCTCTCTGGCGTGCTGTTGCAAAACCTACCCCTTGGTTAAAGTATTTCAGATTTAAGGTGAGGCCTTGATCCCTACAAGCATATACACGTCTGTTTAACCTTGCACATGTGAGCTGGCCATCTGAAGTCAGCGAGGCTGTGCCCAAGTGTAATTGTTTGCAGGACCAAGGTCAACGTGCGCAAAGTAACAGAGCTTTAAGAGCTCTGCATTGAAACTGTTTTCCTGAAGTACATTAAAGCTCTTTATAGTAAAATAAATATATTCTGCTATTTTAGTTACCCTCCTCTATGTGACGGAATTCACAATTACAAGAAATGCATTACAACGGAAATGTTACACCAACCGGGTACTGCATTACTGGTCTGATTTTTTATATCATCATGCAAGATCCATTTCCATTTAATACCATTGATGTTTCTAATGAAGAGCTCTTGAACATTAGGCTTCAAGAGGGATGTGTAATATAAATAGCTAAACTTCCAGACAAAACGCTTTAGTGCTATGGCAAAATAATACTGCAGTGATTTCCAGCTGGATCCAATACTGCAATTTCTGGAAGATAAAGCAAGCTGGGACTCAGATCATTAAAACAAACCAAAAAAAAAGGCAGTTTTCTCAAACTTTGTTTTCATTAACTCAGATTCCAGAAAACAGCAACAAGCACCCAGATGAATGATGCCCATTTTCACTGCCCCACTGAAGCCCTGTCATCATGTCCTGAATACAGTATGAAAAAATAGCTGTTCCAATATATTGTGCAGTGCTTGGTACTGAAGAAGGCAACTGTTTGGTAACTACAGGGCAGATAATAAATTAGCAAATGGATGCCTTTAGACTGAACAGTGAGCACGACTTTAGCTAATCCAGTTTGTGGTACCCGATATCCAACCTTACTGACTTCTTTTAAAACACTGCCAAAACGCAATGCAGATGGCTGGCTGCCTACGTCCCTTTGGCACTAGCAGATTAGAGCTGCACACAAGGCTGTATGGTACACTGTACTGGAATAGAGGGAATATTCTCCTCTCCTTCCATCCCCACAGTGATACATGTAACTGGAGACCAAGAGAAGGATTCATTACATGAACTAGCAAGCCCAGCTGGGGAAAGTGCCTGCTTATATGCCCAGTGTTAACCATGTGTGAAAGCTCCACGTTCACTGCTGCAAGTCCAGTGTTAATCATATGGACAGGAATTCGTAATACTGGATCTAAACATCTCCTCCAAATCTCAATGGCACTGAACAGTTTTTCAATTATTTTGTACCTGGTTTTGCCTCTACATCCAATATTTTGGGGAAAAACGTAGCATGCTGTACATATAACAACAAGTAAAATCTTTTAGGATGCAAGCAATAGTAACAGGGAAATTGCAATACAGTTGGTTTCAGTCAATCAAACTCTAGAATAAAAACATAAAATGAGATTCACTTATTTCAAGTAGTGAAATAAGTGATTTTAATGATTGCAAAATCATTAAAGTGCAACAACATCCTAGGCAAAGGATTTATTGAATTTATTAAAGGTTCATTTCTCCTTGTCTTTTAAAGCCCTAAACAGCATTACGTTGTATTAAATGGCTACAGAAGACAATATGTCATTCTAAAGAAGAAAATGAAGTAAATTTGCGACATCGAGATCATTTCATCTCCTTTACTCCACAGCATGGACACAGACAAATAAAATCAAGGTCCAGCCTATTAAAATAAATGGTATTTCAAACTTGAAGAGTCTCCCCACAAATGCATGCATAAAGAGCATTATTGTCAGCTGACAGAGTCAGCAAGGCCTGGTTTTTATTGACTCAGTTCACAAAACAATTAATAATTGAAGTGAATACCTTCAGCACAGACACGAAAACATTCAGTGCCCACACATGATTTAGTTCCTTAGAATTTCATCTTATTTTACCTTATTTAATCTCATGGACTGCATCACGCTTTCAATGAGGGGGCCAATCCTGCTAATAGACTGTTAGTAGAATAAACCTCTCTAATAGAAATTCCTCAGAGATGCAGAGGGAAACCTTGGCAATAATGAAGTCAAAGGAAAAACTGAGCTTTATTCCCCCTCCCCTTCTTCCTGTGAAGGCCCTAATACTGAACCACAACAGTTATACAGCAAAAGACCTCAAATAAAAACAAAAGTATCCACCAACTCCAATTCAAATTCTTCTCTGAATTAATGCTCCCCTTCCAGTCATTTTCCATTAGAGTTCCTTCAGCCGGGCACACCGACACCACCAAGTGCTGGAGGCCTGGGTCTGCCTGTGCAATCTGCCTTTCAGCTTCTCCACACAAGTTTTGGTGTAAATAATAGGGCAGGGATGGAAGAAGCCAGGAGGCACTTCACAGAGGAAGGGCAGAGGTTTAGCGTTATCCGGGTGTTCCTCATCTGGTCAGCGTTTTTGCCATTTCCTGTCCACTTCCAGATACCACAAAGCAGCACTTGTTGAGCCCCAGCAGTCACGATCTTGATGCAGGTTAGAAACGCTCACCAAAGCGCAATAAGTTGATGTAATAACTTGCAGTAACATTTGGGTCAGAAGGTTATTTGAATAAACTGACACTAAGGTATGGAGCCGAACAAGAAAATAAATGCTATTGTGCTCTTCTTTGATCCCTTTACAATGGAAGGTTAAGTGCTACCCACACCTAATTAATTAATTGACTGAATTACTCACACTGCTTTAACTTAAATACCATGGAACGTTTAGGTTGCATCAGATAGCAATTCTAATGGGGAGAACCAGTATTATCAAAGCAAGGTGGTGACTTCAGCTAAATTTTGTCTGTTAAGCTGTTGGAAGAGGGGTACTTTTGTCTTCTGTCTGGCTTTTAAAATACCAAGAGTTCAGTGTGCAAGCTGCTGAGCTGCAAGTGTGACTGCAAGTTTACGCATCCACAGAAACCTGCTTCTGCTTGTAAAGTTACACATGCTCAGCTGGTTACAGGAGTGAGAATTTAGCATGGGAACACATCTTCCCTAGGTGTTAGGATGGTCATCCATTTTTAACTGGGAAGACATTTAAGTCAGGACAACTGGGGTCTCCTCTTTCTCAAGAAACTCAGTAATAATCGAAGTTTTCTTGATATCGTCCTTTTAGATCTTCTCACATAATTCACTTTCATAAAACAGTGCTCAAAAATCACTCAGTATCTGTAAGTATCTGTAAGGGCCTCCTACATGATCAATACTGTACACAAGTAACAAAGGCATGTAACACACTAAATACCAGACACCTGTAAGGTTTTACCTTGCTCACAAGCCCTTTTTCTTGTTTATTAAAAAAGTGATTGACGTGATGCAAACTCTCAGAATTATTTTTCCCACCACCTCCATTACTATGATTTCAGATGAACAGATTTTGGGTAAGGAAAGATAACTCACCAGCACACACCTCCTGACTGAACAGTGCAGCACAAGTAACGTGGCTGCAGAAGGGAAGCCTCCCCGGGCAGCACTGTCCAGCCAGCAGCCTTCAGAACCCCAGGCAAAATGGGTTCAGCTGAGCCCCCAGACTGCGACTGGCTGTGTGCTGCACACGAGGGGGGATACACATCAGCCACAATTAATACGCACTGGGGAGGTGGATTGGTGATGTCAGCATGCCCAGAGCAGCCTCAGATAGTAACACGAAATAGATTCCTGCCTATTCCTGCAAGGCGTTACAGTTGCCAGTTTATCTTATTATAGATAAAAGACATTACACATATGCAAATCTTTCCCAGCCTGTGCTTCCCCAGTCCACCCTACATACATATACCAAGGGGAGGCAATTTTTGACTGAACAGAACAGAATACAAAGGGCCTAAAAACTGAGATGATGACACGCAACAGCAAAAGGAATGTAAATTCGGAGCTGAGATCTCTCTGTCCTCTTGTTCTTCTCCTTCTCATCTGCTAGAGGTAGCTGGTTCCTGGCCAGCTAGAAGCCCCTTGTCCATAGTAACATTCTCACCCTCTTCTGTTTTGGGTGCTAATGTATTGAGCTGTACTTTCAAGACTGGAGAGGATCTAAACAACATTTGGATTTGGAAAGAAGGGATCTGTCCAGTTGTGTGGCATAGGTCAACCACAGTAGGTCCCCTGGTTCATTTTTCAGAGTCACAGGGTTACAGCAGGCTTTGAAGGAACAGAGCTTGTAAAGTTTTAAGGTAAGATTGTTCCAACTTGTGCCTATTTTCCACTGTAGATAAAGAAAACCACCAGACCCAATAGAAATGACCGCTAGGATCTCCCTGATCTTCCACTTGGCTTTGTCCTGCTGACGTGTCACAATTCTATGTGATTTATGCACTGACAGGATTATATCCTGTGGTTCCACCACAGAGCCCCTGGATTTTCGAACCTTCTGAAGCTTCCCTGTGTTTCCTGGGTGATCACTCTGGCCAAGTACTTCACTTACCTGTTAGCTTTCCAGCCCTGAAGCACAAACATGTGCCCCCCTTGATGCTCGTACTGACCAAGGAGAAGGCTTATGTGCATCTGGTAAGAGAGAAAAGAGCCCACTGCCCCCGAGGCTCACCAGGCCAGTCACAGGCAGCAGCGTGAAGGTGAGTTTCACCAGGAGCAGCCTCCTCCATCTGCTTGTCAAGGCAGAGATTTCCTCTGTGTGCAGAGCTTCCAATCCATACACCAGAGATCTTACAAAAACACACTATTTCCCATGTTTTCCCACAAACTGTGCTATTAGCAACTGCACTGAACACTGCTACTCTTAAAACTGCAAGAGAGAACTCATGAAAAGGAGGTGCTCTGATCAGACAACTCTTGATGCTGACAGTTGTGTCCGCTTGTGCTGGGCTCTCCAAGCACGCAGAAAAAGCAACAAAAACCAATGCCTGAAGACACAAATCAACATAAATTTATCTTCATGATAAGTTTATGACTTTCAGATCATTAAATACCTCCTGGTAACATTTGCTCTTTTAACTTAGGTCTACTGAAAAAAGAAAAAGAGAAAGGAAAAATAAAGAATTGAGACAAAAATCCCAAAGCTTTGAATGTGCCTTTTAAAGGAATCTATCCAGAAGGTTGAAATAAGATATTACAACGTATTTCAAGATTTTTGTATATTCCCCTCCTATCCATCTTTTTTATGGCTGAGAGTGTTTCAGCTCAATTTGTCCAAATCTCTGTATAGCTTCAGTTTCCCTGAAAACCACTTTCCAGCAAATGAATTATTCATTGAGGATATTCCACTTTATCCCTGGCTGCTCGCCTTCCCTGGAGCCTGTAAATCTTTGGGATGGAAGTGGACAAACTCTTCCTGCCTTCATCCCTCCACGCTCTTCTCTAGCATAGCTCTACTCTGAGGGCTGGGCACTGTCTTGAGAAGGAGATAAATGCAATTTCAGCAGCATCCTCCACTTTGGAAGAATGAATGTCCCATAGGCTCAAAGCGAGCGCAGTCATAGAATCACAGAATGGTTTGGGTTGGAAGTGACCTTAAAGCTCATCCAGTTCCAGCCCCCTGCCATGGGCAGGGACACCTTCCACTAGACCAAGTTGCTCAAAGCCCCGTCTAGCCTTGAACACTGCCAGGGATGGGGCAGCCACAACTTCTCTGAGCAACCTGGTCCAGCGCCTCACCACCCTCACAGGGAAAAGCTTTTTCCTAATGCCAAATCTAACTCTACCCTGTTCCAGTTTAAAGCCATTCCCCTTGTCCTATCCTTGAAAAAAATTCCCTCTCCAGACTTCTTGTAGGTCCCGTTTAGATACTGGAAGGCTGCTACAAGGTCTCCCTGGAGCCTTCTCTTCTCCAAGCTGAACAAGCCCAACTCTCTCAGCCTGTCTCTATAGCAGAGGTACTCCAGCCCTCTGATCACCTTCACGGCCCTCCTCTGTTCATCCATGCTCAACCTATTGTGCTTCCTTTCAGTGACTGTACCTCACAGGCCAATCTACCTGGCACCAGTTCATAACCTGCAGCACTGATGCCTGGTGAAAGTATTGTGCAATCCCAACACCAGGTAAATAATCACTTTTTTCCCTCATCTTCACCTGGATTTCAGATGCTTCAAAGCAAAACCAGCCATGGGAAGAACCTCCTCAGTGCCGCCTCTGACTGAGGGGCTGTTGAGAAGGGGTGCATTTTCCCAACCAGAAGGGTCTATAATCGCTTCTAACACACACGTCCCATGGACACAGGTGTAAAAAGAGAATCTGAAAATGACCCGTTACACCACGACTTGGAGCGAGCTGCTGGGGATTGTGGTCTGCAGCCGGCCCACGCAACCGTGCTGCCACACACTGGTTTCAATTACATGTTTGCAGACGAGCCTGCATGGTGGTCCAAGATATGCTGCTCTAGGGGTGACGGCGGTTCCCCATCCAAAAACCAGCGGCCCATTCAAACACGTTTCGAAGAAGCAGAAGGCTTTCTTGGTTTTGTATATAGAAAACCTTGTTCTGACCTAAGCTGATGGGTTTCTATAGCTACTCACCATGCTCCTAGCGATCAGAAACTTTCTGATTAACGCACATCTTCTATTAGCTGCATTTGGGTCTGTTGCTGTTAAGAGGCAAAGGCTGATCTTATTTTAGACAATCCTGTTTACTTGTCTCTGCTTCAGCACAGCTGTATTTGTAAAAAAACCTCATATCCAGCAGGGAAAAGAAAAACTGTATGAAAATTGATGTTCCCCTAATCTCTAAAATACTCTGTCGCTTTTGAGAAGGGCAAGATAAACACTCTTTGAAGAGATAGCTAATTAGAGCTTAGGAAATACACAGATTAACTTGACTTTGTGGGAAACAGCAAGTCTGGTAAACTAATGACTAAAATCTCAGACTTCACACCAAGTTATTTGTGTATGTGGTTTATCACCATTTTTATATTCTTTCAATTTAACAGCATCATCAAATAAATGTAGCTTCAGGCGAATTTCTTTTTAGCTATTTTCTCTTAGGAGAAGTTTCGTCAACCTATATTGTCCATATCACCCTCCAAAATTAAGTGCTGTATTGAAATCTGCTGCAAATACTTTGTGCAGTGGATTAACATCTGAATGCATTTATGACATTGTAGATATAAATATTTTTAATTATGATAAATTATAACTGCTTCAGCTTGATGTTCCCTCAGAAGCAGAACAGACAACCGGTCTCATCTTCTGGGTAAAAAAAAGCACTTGCAGAATGAGGACTGTAATACTTACAAGTGAAAACCAAGAAATACAGTTCTGCTTTAAGCCACTGATCCTATCTTCTGGAGTGCAACAGATGTTTTATCACTATCGCTGAGGTGAAAACAGGTATGTAAATGTAAATATTAAGTATCTTGATATGCACACACAGAGCAGGCAGGCATGCACCTATTCTGGCCCTGGTCTCGCCCCCCAGAATCAATCACAGACCGCCTTTGATATTTTTCTCAACCTATATGGATTTTTTTTTCCTGAAAAACCCTGTATTTTTCCAGGCAACACCCTATGCCACACACATGGATGGAAACAAAGTGGGAGGTAATATGCAACGAAATGGCCACCAAAGTAACCAAGAGCACCCCTTCCACATAACTATAGTACCACTGTATTTAACTCTTGGGAGAGCCGAGCATCACTGTTAACAATGGATGAAACCACTGGCAGGAACTCAAACCCCACATACTGCATGCAGATGATTTTAATAAGATACAGTGTTTAGACCACAAAGGATACACTCCAGAGTAGCTCTATATATATTTGTTTACTTAATTGAAGGGGTGGAATACCATAGGCGACCTAAATACTGCATTTATTCTATGCACAGCAGTCAGTCTAGTGTCACAGACACAGTATACACCACCCTTCTATGAAGTTAATTACTTAGCCCTCATCTAGATTAATGTCTGCTGTGATTTATTTCTTTGCAATTCACCAGCAGGGTCTGATTTAACTAGTGCTGCCATAGTAAAAAGAAGACAAAATATTAGCTTATATGACAAAAACCCCCTCTTAATCTCGAACAGAAACTGAATCCATTTTCAGCAAACTTTGACTTTTTCTCCTAAGGAGAACAGTAGCTGCTGAATTGTTACACATTTGATGGTAAATTATGTTTTGAATACCAAGCAAACAATGGTGTTATTTTAATAATTTATAAGTAATGTGCAAAGATACACTGTATAAATGGTCTGCATAGGAACTCAAGCATTTGAATGCCCATTAATTCTTTTCTAAACTTAGTCCTCTTTGTCTGCAGCAGTCATCTTGATGCCAGTCTAACAGGAGAACAGACCAAAATGTAGTCCATAAATTACACATACATGACACACAAATGCATGTCAACAGAACATTGAGATTGCAGACTGTAACACTTCAAAGATAGGAAATGTCAGAGTTAAGGCTAACTCCCTCAGTTTGAGCATGTTACTCATTTTGTGTTATGATATTGTCTTTAATCTTTAAAGGAAAAAAAGAAACAAGTAAGAAACAACAAAACCTGTGCTGGAAGCAAACACCAGTTATGGAAACTTCAGCCTGAGGATTAAAACTTGATGGGACATATGGAAAACAAAACAAGGAAGTCGAAAGTATCTTTAATTGTAGACAATGCTACAGTTCCACCTATAATACCAGAGTTGACTCAGGCTCTCCTCAATTAACCAGAAAGAATGATGTCCGAGCTATCAAACACATTAACCTCTCAATTAATGTGTACAAATGCTGCACTTGATATTGACTACAGAGGATAAAATAATGTGTAATCACCAGTCCTCTTGAAAGAGATAACTGAAAATTGAAATTTAGATTACTTTTGCTTCCTTAGATCACCTCTTATTTTTCAATTACAAATGTTAAGCTATAATCTTACATCCTGTGCTTTAAGCACACCGGAGTGCTTTCACCAGTCATGTTATAGGGATCCTCTCCTACAGATCCCCTCGAGTTATGCTTTCAATGGCAGAGATTATTGGCCTGTTTAAGTCCTTGGAAACAAAAGGGATTTAATATAATTAATAAGCTATGGGAGCTGAGAGAACATCAGACATGCTTCAGAAAAGCTCACAATTTTGCTTCAAAAGAGGTGGTGCCCTAAGCAGCATCTTGTGGCTCCTGACTTCCCACTGCTTCTGCAACGCCTTCGTCTTACGGGTTAAGAAAAACATTGATGCATTCTGCCTGCTATTTGTCTCCCATGAGGATCTCAGTCCTGCTCAGTCCTGCTTTGATTGCCATTTCTCAAGGTCATTGAAAACTCCTGTAATTTTTTTTGCATGAGTTTCAGGACATTTAATACATGGAGCTAAGGGATCAGGAGAATTCCTCCTCTACTAAATTATGTTATGAGCTCTCACCATTGCCCTAGAAAGCCTAAATATACCAAATGGAACAAAACTAGAAGGTAAGGAGCCTTTAACCTAGTGTTCTTTCCCATATCTACGCTTTCTTTCCTGTTTTACTGACAACTACATGGATTGGAAGAACTGCCCCACCACTTCCACTTGAAATAGCAGATATTCAGCCTCTGGGGTAACTGCACTGGCAAAGGTGCCTCCCTGAAAGTCCAGCTGAGCGAAGGACTGCTGCCTCAGGGAAGAAATAAATCATGGTGTCTTCAGCTCAGCCTGCTTCATTTCCAGACCAAGTCAATCATGTCCACACTGTGATTCATGCCCAGAAACGTGGCAGAACAGGAACTGTACAGGACTTCTGTCACGGCTTTCCGGCTTCCAGCTGGCCAGTGGACACTGACCAAAACTCATGTACGAACTGCTCAAAGATTTTGCTGCCTTTCCTGAGATTTTGCACACATTCCGTTACCTGGAAAGCTCATCCATGGAAGAGCAGTTTGGCTGTTGTCTTTTTTAATTTCAGACATGGTCATTTCCCTTGCTCTACATGCTGAAGGATACATTTCACATTTAATTTAAACACTGAAGATGGAATTTTAGCTGCCTAATAGCATGTATTAAGGCCCAGAGTTATCCTCAATTGATATTTTAGGTTCAACCATTACTTTCCAAGTCAAATTAAATAAATTAGGTATTTTTTCATGTTCAAATACAGACCACTTTGCAAACCATAAAAAAAGACGGAAAACGTAGTTAAGGATTCTCAACATGAAAACTGCTCCTGCATGTGGCAGGTTGAAACCACAGAAGCATCATGAAGAAAATTAATTATACAAAGCAGCTGTTGTTTCAGAAGTGTGTTAACACCACAATGATAATACACGAATTTCAATGAAATTTGCAAATTGCTGCACACAGACTAAGCTTAAACTGAATTTTGCATTTGGTACTTTTTTCCCTTCTGTACTTTCTGTTACTTAAAAGCTATGAACATTTTTCAGTAACACATTTTTTTGTGTATCTTTTTGGGATAAAAACTATCGGAGAAAATACCACCCAACAAACTTAACTAGTGTTAGTCCGGGACTTTTTACATACATTGACATACTCTGGGACTTTATTACATGCATTGACTTCAGTTTTGTCTCTCACTGGTGTTCCAGGTTGCAGGATCAGAATGGAGAAGACCAGCTAAAACACTTGCTCAGCTTCTGCTGCCTCACCTGCAACTTCCATGGAAAGCCTGGACCAAGATTACCTTTTCCACTAAACCTCTTGAAAGGTTTTCAGGAGAAGCAGTAACTGCCAAGCTGGTAGTGAAGCCATCGGTAGTGCTGATGTGCTAAACATAGAGTGGATGGACAAGTATGTCCTATCTGGAGCCTGCCTTTCTCCTTTCTCTCTTGCCGTTTATCATATTTCCCCGCTCAGCAGGAAAAAATGGGCAGGAATATTGTCATAGACAGCTCTCCCTCCTCCCCCTGCTGAAGGCTTTACTGTGTAGAAAGGGAATGATGTCTTACAGCTTCTCTTCTGCCACTCTCATCACTTTGTTATCTGAGTGCCTTCTAATAGTGCATTAAGCTACATGATTAACTCCTGTCACATGTGGCTTGTTCTCTCTGATCCTCTCTGCAGGGGGAGGATCCAGGCCTTCGCAAGGGAAAAGGAAACATACATTCGCTTTAAAAGTAGTGTGTAAATAGATAAAAAGGACTGGAGCCAGGTTTTTGTTGGTTGGTTGACTGGTTTTCTGAAGCTTTTTATTTCACGTGATGAGGAGATGAGGAATCCTCATAAAAGGTATTTGTATCATATTGGAAACTCACGTCTTTTTACCCCATGAAATTCTCTGGGGAGCTAGTAAGCCATCTCGGGAGAACTACTGAAATATTTCACCATAAGCAACTGGAAGGTAAGGATAAAGAATCAACTGAGTATTTAGGATGACTATTTAACCCACCCTCTCCACCCCCTTTCTGTCTGTTTTCACTAATGCCCATTTAACTCCACTGTCTATCAACAAGAGAAAGGTTTTTTGTTACAAATCCGGTACTTCCTCCTTTAGTTTTAACAAGTAATATTCTGGCAGTAAAATGATAGTGGAATTTGATGTTCATACATATATATATATGTATATATATATATATAAAACCAGAAGAAACTCTGTTGTTACCAAGAACAAGCATACATCAGCAGCCTTCCAGTATCTGAAGGGAGCCTACAAGGATGCCAGAGAGGGACTCTTCATCAGGGGCTGTAGCAACAGGACAAGGGGTAACGGGCTGAAACTTAAACAGAGGAAGTTTAGACTGGATATAAGGAAGAAGTTCTCTACCGTGAGAGTGGTGAGGCACTGAAACATGGTGCCCAAGGAAGCTGTGAATGCTCCATCCCTGACAGTGTTCAAGGCTAGGCTGGATGCAGTCTTGGTCTAGCGTGAGGTGTCCCTGACATGGGCTGGAACTAGATGATCTTAAGGTCCTTTCCAACCCAAAAGATTCTGTCATTCTATGATTCTATGATCGTGCCATAGGCAGGAGTATGCCAGGTGTGACCCACTGCTCTATCACACAGAAGCACATCACAAAATCCTGTTGACAGGCTCCACTTCAAGAGGCTGTTTGTCCCACTGTCCTTATCTAGTCTGTAACTTCTGCCTTCTGATAGTTAAAAATAGTCTTCTATTTTTTGACTCGAATAGATGGCCAGCTTGCTGCCACATGTGCTGGTGGCAGCATGTCCTCAGCTCCACTAGGTTTCCCTTTCTGGCCCCAAGCACTCCTACTTCTGCAAGTACATGAACCATCTATATTGCCACCAGACTTCCTTGGATAGTCACACCAAACTCTTCAGCCTCTTTCTACAGGCTACTCTTCTCTCCCAGCAGCCTAGATCCACATCTCTCTCTGATACATTTCAAGTGTTCTTTTTTAAAAAAAGAGGGGAAATGATTTTGAAGTAACTTTTTAAATAACATTGATTTTATGAAGCTACTTTGAAGTCAAAAGGCCACAACGAAGGACGGAGAAGGGCAGAGAGGTAGTGGTGCCACATGGTGTGCAAGAAGTGGCAGGGAAAGGGAAGTGCAAAGGCAGGGAAAGGGAAGTGCAAATGCCAAGACTGGCACTGAAGATAAACAGCTCCAACCCGCAACAACCAGCCTTGGGTAAATCAGATTAGTTAGATCATGGCCCAGTCTTCACTCTTGAAAGGTACTTCTCTAATGAAGATTGTTAATAGGAACACAAGCCTCCATTCCAGCTTATTTATGCACCAAAACAGACTGAAAGAAAAAGGTAACTCATACCCTTTTCCATTTTTTATAAGACTAGTACAACCTAGTATGTGGTAGCCCTACTAGTACACAGCCAGGGATAGGAGTGTATAGGAGTACTCACAAGCATAAATCTATATATTACTATGCCTGGATGTAGCCAAGCCTTCTTTTAAACTGTAAAAGTATATAAATGCTTGATTTTAACTTATCAACGTAACAACATTGTTTGTCTACAGAAGAATAAACCAGTGCTTACATAAAGCCCTCAAAGCATTCACAGTAACCTAAAGTAATGAATATTGTAATGAGAAACACACGTATTTAGGGTGATAATGACTGGACTTTGCTCTACTTAGATCGGCTCACCCCCTATGGAGGCTACCAAAGCTTAAAGATTTTATCACCCTAGTAATCAGCAATGGGTAATGGCCTTCATAAAACACAGTAATTAAATTGACTGATTTCAAACTAGTGCATTTTTTTCATTAGGGAGTTCTTATTTAACCTACTTCAAAAATCCCTTTGTGAATACTGGCTGTATTAGTCAAAATCCAAATGACAAGGGACGAAGAGCTTGCTCTGCTCAGTATTTCAGAGGCAGAGGGGAAGCAAATCAAAACCTTAGCTCTTGACATTTTCCAACAACGCAAGAGATCCTGCTTTGTTAAAACATGCTTTTAAAATTCTCTGAGGCCAGTGTTCCAACCTCCCTAGCAAAAATATCAATGGTGAAATTCAGGCACCGCCTCACAATCCATTTAATTATCCTTTATGCCTGGATTGTGCGTGTTCTTGTAACTACTGTATCTTACTTGATCTTTGAATGCCTTTGAATTAAACTGGGTTGTAAGTACAGCCCTTTATTATTGCTCAAATTTGCCTTCACGATATGTGCGTGAGCCATTTATCTGTGTTCCAAAAATACTTGTAACTCAACACAGATTTTAAGTAAAGTATTTTATGGCGAGTCTCAACTCTGCTTTTGTGGCAAAAACATTTCCTAACTCAATATATGCTCCACAGGAGCTTTATGATGGCAAAAGTAAACCTACTGGAAAATCTACCTGGATAACTACATGACACAAAACCTAGTTTCATATTTCTCTCTCTGGGCTACAGCAGCTTTTAGCTGCATGAAAGAGATGCTGGATATATTTTCTGTATGAAATCCATAGTGGAACACAGGGATCTCAAGATACGAGCACAGGTACCAGCCCTTCCCTACTTTACCCAGAAATCTCAGTGACTCAGTGGCCATGCTGAAATGTGAGAGTTGGTCACAAACACGCATTTTTCTCTGTCTAGACCCCTAAGAATCTCAGAGCAGCTGTTAAAGGCTGTTGAAATACAAGGTAATCATTTTATAGGCATCAGTGGGATATTCCTTACTGTATTACTTCATCTACATATTTCAGGCACTTGCCAGCTCTTCCCCCACTGGTCATGTACTTGAAAATGCGATACAGGACTAACACCCATCATGGAGCAAATGGGGAAGTACACAAACAACCTAATGCAGTAGCCCTGAAACAGCTTAAGGAGATATTAACTCTGAAACCTAACAAAGTCACAAAAAGATCAATATGATTCTGATTCTGCTGCAAGGCAACATGGACAGAGGTAACAACTGTGTAAAGAATTCCAGGTAACTGCTTTCTTTGGCAGAGCCGTCTTTCCTGGGTGGTCTAGGTAAAGATCATTCCTTACCTCTCTCCAGTTCCACCTGTTCTTCTAGTTGCCCTCTAAAAGCATGACCAAAATCAACTATCTGAAAGATCGCCAAACAGATACAATAGTTTGTCCAGTAAACTAGTTTAACAAAATAATGTAGAGTAATAAGCTCCTTGTGACTACAGCTTCAAACTCTCTAATCTTGTGCTGCAAAACTTACTTTACATTTTATTACAATCAAAGAATAAATAATTGAATTACAGTTTCTATCTATTTATTCACAGTGCAAGCAGAATATGACCTGCAAGAGATTAATGGAAAACAAAATAAACAATGGAAGGTGGATGAGAAGCTACTTCTTTCACAAAGAAAGATGCAAAGAGCATTCTCTATAAGCCAGGTAAGCAACAAACGTGGTTGTTAGAGAATATTTATGACAGCGGCAACTGTGTAACATCACTGAAGCATGCACAATGGGAGCAAGCTTTCTAGAAAATATATCTTCAAAAGAGACATGCAGCTAGGTCTAACTATCAATCATCCGGACATGTGAATAAATCTATAGTCAGTGGTCCATGTTCTGTTAAAATCAACTTCTACCATACAGAAAACTTGCTGACCAGTAATTAAGACATATGACCACAGAAGCTAAAATATGTTATACATACTATCCCAATATCTCAGCTACTAGACCAGCAAAGGCTTGAATATTTAGGTCTCACAGAAAGTAAAGTGTATTTACAATGACTCATTCGATTCTCTGGATAAGTTAGATAGGTTTAAGATCCCATCACACTCAAACAATCAGATTTTTGTGTGCTTGTTTGGGGTTTATTTCATTTTATAATTCATGTTCTTTAAATCAGGGGTTACTGATCCACAAGAGCACATCTATACGGACTATTTAAGTCTCCTCTCCCCTGGAAGTGTGTGTATAACTCCCATTAATGCTAATGGGCATAAAGCACACGCATTGAGGAGAAAATAGACCCCTCACTGTGAAAATAAATGTGTTCAGTTATTTTCAGACACGATGCTGAAATCAAACAACTAAAAGTACATACTCTAAGGAGATAACATTATATAGCTTAACTGAAAATGTCACCATTATTTTTAACTCCTTGGTTATAGACCCTGCCACATTCTTCATGTTTCTGCCATTTCTCATGTCATAAAGACTATGACTGGCTAACACAGAAAAAAGGGCCAAATTCTAAATACTTATACAAGCAAAACCAGCCCTGATCTCACTCTCCTTACCTTCACAAAGGATGCAGGGTTAGGCCTTGTGTCTTATGTTCTTACCTAGGCAATAAAATGTTTTGTCTTTACACCATGGGTTAATAGCAGCAGTAAACTTTACTGTTGCCTAGTTCCTTAAAACTGTGATGAATCTAACAAAGCAAAAATTCTTATTACTTCAATATTTTCCTTAATGATTTGATACCCGGTGTTTTCTGCTTTGATCAAAATTCATGGAGTCAATTCTGTGCTCAAACAGGTAAGAAGAACTGCTTATACAGCAATGCGAAATTAAAAGACACTGTGCTTTATTATGACACAAATATAATCACAATTTTTTATGATGGAACCAATGTTTTATGAATTTACAGCTGACCTAATGTGATATTTAGAACAGTCATGAGAGAAGAAAGGTTTTAAAAAGGGTGCAGTATAAGTGGAGCATTAATGGTTTCAGTGAGTATATTTAGGGTCTTTACAAAGTGGCCTGCTGACTTTCTAATGCGAGTAATCACACCCATCTTCCCAAATCAGAGAGATGCACCTTCAAGCAAGTGGATGCTACTGAGTTATTTGTCAGGCAGGGGTGAATTCTTCCAGTGACGTGGCCTTTTCAGAAGTTGATGCTGTAGGAGGCGGGTTGAGTGCTATTGCTGAAAAGTCAACTGTTGCAGCTTAGTGCCAGGCTTTGCACTGCTGCTGGGTCAAACATGAAAGCTAGGTGCTGCCAGGCACTTATGGTCCAGCTCCCAACCCCTCGCCCCCAGCCACATTCTCACTCATCTATTCTCACACTGAGCTAGTCCATGGAGAAAAATACCCCAAGGAAAACTAAACAAAACAATGAATAAAACAATACGTCTCTGCTGATCTATCTCCCTCTCACAATGAGGGTGGTGACAAGCACTGCTACCACCACAAACACTGGGCAGCGAGGGGTTTGGCTGGGGATGGCTGGCAGACAGGGGGAGAAGGACTGCCGCTTTTAAACTGTCAGCCCAGCTCCATTATATCCCAGAATCAAACCATACAAAAAGGACAGTCAAAGGAGGACCCAGCCGAGCCAAGGAACTGGCTGGTGTCTGCACACTGAAGTAAGGAGAGAGCCTTAAAGGCTGCCACATTTCTGCCAGACACTTCCAAAAGCGCATGTGCATGCTGTGAATCCCCCAAGTGTCATGCCTGAGGACAGCCAAGCAACTCATCAGAGAGTTCTTTACGGACAGGCACAGAGGGTTAATGACTGAAGAGGCTGCTATTGACTGTACGAGCCCTCGATTCCAGGCTCTTGAGCTGCAAAGTATTTCTGCCTCTCACTTAAGGCTTTACAGTGAGAAGAATTGTGCTGGAGGATATATGAGCGCTCTTCTTTTTTAAATCAGAAAAAGCCACTAACAACACAGCAGCCCTGGTAGCATCTGAAGCTGTTGCAGTCCAGACCAGCTCTCCTAAATTTGGTATAGTGTTTACTGCAGCCTGCCAAAATGATCCAGCCAACAAATTAATTAGCTCCTTCATTCGTTACTGAAGAGGAGGAGGGATGGCAATGGCCCATGACCTGTCAGAAACTGTATGGATGGACATCCATCTGTCTATGTAAGCGTATACGGGGCTGAGCTGGAGACACTGCGGCTCTGCACAGGAAGGGCATGCAACATCCGTGGCTGAACACTTTATGTAACACTGATCTGGACTCACACAAATAAATACTGTTGAATGACTCTCTTTTGTTTTTCCTTTTCAAGTAATAGAAGCCTGTCTTTCTTTTTGATCTGAGTATATCACTGTGACTCATTTTGCAAGTTGAAGATTATACAGAGGAAAGGCCAAAATCTTACACGTTACTACTTCTGCACAGAACACTAAATCTATGTTTTCCCGGGTGAGCTTGCAGGGATAAACAATCCTATGAATGATTTGGTGTATGATATGCAAAAAGAGTCACTTCTACAGCCCGTCTAGACTCCCAGACAAGATCAGACTGTGCTGTCATCAAAGACATTTCCACAGCTTGCTATATTATTTGTAAGACAGAAAAACCACCTTTTCGGAACAGTCATGCAAAAATGAAAAATAAGTGAAAACAGCCTGACCTGCCAGTGTCACAGTGGGAATCGGAATGCAGTAACCTTAGAGAATTTAGAGATTATGCTAACAACATGGCAAGAAGTTTCAGCAAACATTTGTGAGGAAAGGCAACTCCTGCACAAGTGAATGCAATCCAAAAATATGAGTCATGCACAAGCAATTTTGCTATGGGCCATAAAATCGCTTTATGAGAGTTACAGATAATTCTGTATGTATTCTATAATGTTTCCCTACTGTGTAGAGATGGATATCTCAGTATCCTATCACAGATAATGATGGAAAACAAATTCTCTACATAAAAGCTGATTGCTCAGAGATTCACCCTTCACTGTTCCAAGGGATTGTAATACCAATGGAACACTTTATACCGTATTCATCAACAAAGAAGTAGATTCCATCGGTGCCAAACACACTGCAGTTTGGATGTTTTTTATAATATGTAGCAGGGTGAATTCAGAGCAGCCTTAGACACAGAATACGCACCCTGCTATTTCTCAGCACCTACGTACTCTTTATCACACATGCACCTACCATCCTCCACAATGACACCTCTCACTTCCTGGCTTATTCTTTGGAATAAGCCAGGTCCTATTCATGTGTAACAATACATGATCTTTTCTCAAACTTGGATGTAGCATTCTCCAGAAGCCAAGCTTTAAGAAAACCCCAAAGCAATAATAATACCTCTCCAACATCATAGATCCATATGCGGCCTTCTGAATCACCAACAGCTACCTCCTTCCCAGCCTGGGCCCAGCGGACACGGTTGAGGGCAGAAGCTCCTTCTATGGTGACACTGGCTGTGGGAACCTGTTGAAACAATAGGAACACGAAGGACAATACAATCACACTGCCTGCGAACCCAGGGGTCAGTTCTGAATGTCCTGTTTAGCTGGGTGAGTCATAAGTCCCTTGGCATTACTGGAAGTAACATACAACCCTCATGGGGGGGAGGAAGAAAAAAAAAGGGTTCATTGTTTCTTCAATCACATGTGCTAAAAAGAGGAAAGAGTAAGAGATTGCTTGGAATGAGCAGGGAAGACTTTTCCGCACTAAAGGGCAGTAAATGAAACAGATTTTTTCCCTTTAACTTCAGAAACATGTGAAACCACATCTCCTTCTTTCTCAAAAGTCACAGACTTATGACCAAGAACCAACTGAGGGTAGGCTTTGGCTTCAGTCCTACCCTGGCTTCTGGCCTCTGACTTGGGCCCAGATACATCCTGGTCAGCAGACACATCCCTGTATTCATGCTGACACAGCCTTTAAATCCATACTCACCTCTGTGGCTAGATGCAGAGGTTGAAACTTAGGTACTATGTCAGAAAAGTCCTGAGCTAATCACTTCAGAGTGAGGACACAGCCGCAGTGAGAAGAGCTGAACTGACATTTAGGAACTCCTACAGTATGTTCCCACAATTCTCTTTTACATCCCCAGGAGACTTCTTCTGTTTTAAATACAGCTGGATGCTGTCTAATTTCCAAACCCCCTCCCCGCCCCAAGTCAACCAACTTAACAGGTGATCCACAAGAATACATGGAGATTCTGGTTAATGTGTGGGACGAATAAAGCAAAGAACACGATCTTAGGAGAAGTATTTGTAATCTACGCTGGAATGAGGGCATCAAAAGATGCTGCAGGAGGAAGGAACTGTGTGGGTGTTTGTCCCACATAGGTAGATCACTCAGCTGATTTAGGTCACCTCACAAGACCAGTGATGGCAACCTGCAAGTCTGCTAACGCTCCACCCTGCCGCCTTTAATAGGAGAACCTGCCTGAGCAAGGAGCCTGCAGCTTGGCATGACGGTCTTCTAGAAAAGGCTTTTTGGCTTTAACACTTTTTAGCTCTAATGCTTTTTACGTCAGGGCAAATAGGACAGGATAGCTGCAAAAACAGCTCCTCCACCAGATCCATCTGTGGGAACAGGTCTCAGTCACAGGGTGAGATGGGGACAAGGGGGTGTCCCGGGATCTATAAATGGACATGGAATTGGAGAGCAGTTCAGGCAAGAAGAGGTAGCTGGACAGAAAGTAGAGTCAGGGCCACCTCTGAGGCAGTGACAGGTACTACTTCTGTCCTCACTGTGGGCACAATATCACAGAAGCAGGAAGAAGGCAGTTTGAAGGTGGCATTAAAGCCTGGTCAGAACATGGACAAACTGACAAGATGAACAAAACCAGTATTTTGCTGACTTCACCTCAGTTTTCCAGCTGCAGTTTTATACTGTAATTGTAAGATCGGTCAGAAGATACAGGAGAAAAATAACTTTTAAACAAACACTGTATATCTCCCATGCCAATCTCCTCCTCTGCTCTAATGCCTTCGTTGTGTCCCACAAGATGAGTGACAGTGGGAAGCTGAACCCTTGCAGACCTCCCAAGACCCCTGTTATGGCCGCAGCATGTGCACAGCCATGTCAGCAGCAGGACCAGGACTGGGAAGCACGGCTGCTTGCCTTGCCTCTCTGCCTCTGGAGACTCCCTGATCTTCCTCCTCCTCACTGACCCTGACACAAGGCTGCAAAAGCAAATTGGCACCTCTAGCACAACAAGCCTGCAAAGCTAAAGTGTCACCTCCGCAAAGGGCTTCATGGTAGTGTCCTGAGCCCAGCATGTGAAACACAAGAGGATTTTGTTTGCAGAATGATGTGGCAATAATGCTGGATAACAGTCACAAAGCAGATATCATCCTCCCCCCTCCTTTAAGAAATCATTCAAATGCAAATAAGCTACTGGACTCTAGGCCTAGGTCCTTTCCAAGGCAGTATTACCCAAAAAAGCTGGCACACTCTAACTCCTAGACCCAAGTCTGTTACTGCTTAGTTGGGTGAGAGTCAAAGGCCTAATTCTGACATGGGGTCATTGATCCATGATAAAATCACAGTAGAAAACAAACAAGTTTTGCTCCTGTGATCACTGATTTCTAAAAAAAAGGAAAATGGAAAAAAAAAAAAAAAAAAAGGAAAATAAAAAGCTATTTTAATTCCAGGCAAAATGAATTTCATACCATTTGGAAATGGGTTTCTTCAAACAACAACAACTGAATGCCACATTTTAGAGGACTAATCCACTAACCAGCTCTGTTTCTCAGAAAACCGTAGATCAAAGATATTTGTTTCATATACAAATATACACAACGTATATTTAAGGCACTGAATTTTCACTATGTTTTTCAGGAGGCTGAAATACATAACTCTAGAGCTGCTTTTTTTGTTAATACAGCATTCTTCCAGTGTTTCACATAAAAGCAAGCAGTGTGCATGCCACACACGGCACAACCCATGCTTTATTTCAAAACCCGATGGTTTTGTAAAATCCTGTTACTATTCCACAAAGCTATCTAACATAATAAAAAGCAATAATGAAACAGTCTTTAAAAATCTAAATAAAAAGCCTTTTCTCCAGTGATATGGAGAGCAATATAGTCAAACTATAGTATCTTAAAATAGATTTGTCTGCTCTTGGTAGTGATAGGTTAAATTACACATGCTTATTTTAGATTTCAAAGATAAGAGTTTATTTTATAACGGTAGCATTATGTTTTTAGAATCACATTTGAAATACTTTATAAATTCTCTGAGGTTGGTGCTTGTCAGATTTTTAACGATTTTAAAATGAGGTTTTAGCAGGTAATCGATTAAGAAAGATGCAGTCAGAAAAAGCTGCATGGTAAGAATATACCTTTTATTTTTCTACTTTTATTGCTTACGTAGTGTCAAAACCTGCTTGCAAATACATCTGCTAGCTGTTTCGAGAAATAGACACCATCCTCATACTTTCGAAGCTAAGGTACGGCATGCAAAAAAAAACCCCAAACCATCTGAATGGGGTATAACACAGCAGGAATAAGCAGTTTCGTAAGTCAGTTTAATATCAGTCCATAGATAAGTAAGATTCATCGACAAACTAGAGACTTCCAGTCTTGATCAGAAAAGAAATGTTATGGACATGTCGGTAGGAAATCAGCTTTTGGTATTCTGAAACTATCTCCAAACCCCACTGTACTAATCCCTAAAAATAATACTCCATTTGCAAAAGAACAAAGGAGTGGATAGGATTTTTTTTTCCTTTTTTTTTTTTAAGGTTTATTTGTATTCATTTATAAAATGTAAAATAAAATGTGATTACTTTCATTATTCTTACAAGAACAATTTCTGGCATCCGCAGATCAACATGAAGCACACAAATACCCTTGTTACTTTACAGTGAGTTTTTGAGAATATTTAGATTGATTAAATCTGTGGTAGTCAAATGATTTTAGTTATTTTGATCAGAAAGCATCTAGTTCCTAGGAGAAATGTCTTTAATAAATATGGGGAGCAACACTAGTGGAAACTGTGTTAAGAGTTCAGAAATTTGAAGATAGCACATTGTAACTCAATCCAGGTATTTTCTTAATTGGCTTTACAAAATAATACCTAAATAATAATGTGGCTTATTTCCCAAATTAAACAAAACCAGCCCTCATTAATAACAATCACATCTAGCTCTTACACAGAGATTTTTATCAATAGCTAGCAGTTAAACACATTAATATACCTGTCATTTTCTGCAGTCTTCACAAATACTTTGACATCACGTATCTGACATCTGAAAGTAATAAAGTTCTAAAAAATAGGTGCTTCGAGATTCCTTATTACAAAGGCAAAAGTGCTGACAAGGATTTTTCTGAGCAAATGGCAGGGACAACTTAAGCGGTGTAATAGATGGCAGGAATCTTGAAAACTATAAACTAATTATGAGCTACCAGATAGAGGGTAACAGCAAACAGACGGTCACTTTCAGTTTAAAAGAACTGCTCACAGTTCTCTTTCAGAGGTACTTTTGCTGCTTCTTGTGCATAACAAAACCTCACATCTATTCCGAACCCGATGGTTTATCATTTATAGAGATTTTTTAATTTGTTTCATCAGTGCTCAGTAAGGAAACCAAATGGTATTTCTGCCTCCAGAGACCCAAATTTGATTTGCATAAAAATACAAAGCTTGGAAATAATTCCAGTCTGATCCTTACATGAGAACTGATTTTGACTTCTCAGAATGGAAATCATTTGTGAAATCAGGGGTGGCCTTGCACACAGAAGAAAAGCAGGACTGAGCTTGAAATGAATTTTTTTTCTGATGTTCCTTTGTATTTATATGTAAACACACTGAAAATATATCAGCAGTTTTCCACATACAGCCTTATTATTGATGGGAATGGGATCAAGCGGTCCATACTAATTTTTTGGAAACAAATTATGGTCTCATTGAGTCAAATGGCAAAACATCAGTTGATTTCAAACAGAGCAGGATTTCAGCCCTGGAATTAAGGGGGAAAGGGTTATTTTTTTTTTTCTTCTTAAAATGCTGGGGTTTATGCTCTGTGTTTAAGCCTGCATTAATGAGAACACCTGAAGGATATGTCCCTCCCTTCCCAAAATAAATTCCAAGAAGACTCCTCCTGTATATCCTCCAGCTGTATGTGCTCTAATTAAAAAGGCTGCTCTACTTCCTGCTCAGAGCACTTCAAAAGGTCTTGCTACTCCCCTTGACAATGCAGTGCCCGGTGCTGGTTCCTCTTACCTGTCCATGCTTATTTATGGCAAGCACCACTCACTAGAAGCCATAAACTGTTCTCGTATTTTACTCTGTCTGAAATATACAGCATGTTTATGGGAAAGGGGTATTAATGGTCAACTAGTCCTAAAAAAAAAAGTAAATAAATAGGGTCCGTGGGGGAAATACTGCTGCTCGCTCTTTGGTCTTCTTTTTTGGAAATAAAAATAAACCGTCAGTTAATACGTGACCTTTTCTTTTACAGTCTGTTTGTTCTTAATTTCACATGGAATTAAGTAAAAACATGCAAGATGTCAGTTGTGAAGAAGATGATGTCGACTTCATTGTGATTCCTTCGTGCTGAATACTGGTTGTTGGCCATCTGCGACTGACCTCAAGTGACCTGACAGGTTTGCTCAAAACCATTTCAGGAAGAAACTCAAATCCAGAAAAAGCCCAGTACCAGTGTAAGTCTGCAGCATCTTTAAAAATATGAAATAGTAAGAGGAAAAAGGGGTGTTTGGCACCTTTAGAAACTGACTTTTTTAAAAAACACAGCATTTACTACTCTCAATCTTTGCAGAAAGGTCTCTGATTCATCCTTTCTCGTCAGCAAAATACAAAGGTGCAATGCTTCCTCCCCAGTGGTCCTCACTATTTACTTAATAGCAACATAAAGAAGTTATTTTGCATTTGGATTTGTGCAAGTTTCACAGCCAATATTAAAAAGGAAAAAATGTGAGGGTATAAAATCACAAATAACATGTGATACAGATGCCTTGTGCTTCGAAGGCTGAAGCTGGGTAGCCAGTGACTCAGTGAGGTGAGGGCAGGCAGAGGGGCACGCCGGGTTTCCGGCACGCTGGTGGCACTAGTACCGGGCCAGCAAGTTATCATCTCTACAGGATGTGGAGCGGTGGACAAGCACGAAGGGAAGTGAGGTCTCCCACCCGGACACGAAGCACCTCCGTATCGCGGAAGGCTAGCAAAGGGCTGCCCGACAGGCCTGTAGCAGCCGTGGCCAAGTCGTGACCACCTCACTGAGGGCATGCTGTTGTTTCTGTGTGTCAGGAACGGGGGCGGGGATGATAATAAAAACACTGTGGAACGGGCGCGGTTTCAGAGCGCACCTTAAAATAACACTGATGGGAAGGAGTCTCCTTCCCGAGCCGGCACCGCGGCTACGTATTTGTGTTGGCTTCCCGCCGGGGGTGCCGCAGCGGGCCC